>JARHVA010000445.1:5105000-5137500 GCA_037957365.1 Torreya grandis
ATATTTTTGTATATTTTTTATTCCATGAATTAAAATAATGGATTATTCAATAACAATAGGATATAAGGATTTTAGAGTTTTAGATTCAATTTCAAGACACACATTTCAATTTATAAAGTTAGATTAAGAGAGGGGATTCCAAACACATAAATATATTCAACCACAATTAATAAACATTATGTTAGTAGGGGGTCACTTCTATTAACACATCAATTCTATTAGTTCATAAGAGGGGATGCCAATCTTTTGTTACGACTTAGGTGGATTAGAGACCAACTTATCTTGAGTGAAGACTTTACTATAGGGATTATAATTAGAGTAGAATGGGATTAGTACCTCTAGAGGCTCATCACTATTGATTCATTTCTTCCCAAATTATTCACCTTTTCCCCCCTCCTTATCTGGTAAATCATCCTTTCATCGAGCCTTTGTCATTCCTCCCACCATGCTAGAGGGTATTTAAACATCTTAGATTCCTCTTGAATACTAATTTATCACTAATTTTTTCTGAAGCAAGAAATTTTTTTGGGATCTCTAAAATTTTAGACATGCTTTGAGATCATGCTTTTTCCTTAAAACTGAGTTTACTATGAATGAAATTAACTACCTTAGAAACTAGGTTTTGTTCATGATTTCTCTTAGGAATTTTAAAATTATTGATGCAGCTACCCATTTCCTTTAATAATTATTTCTCTTTCTTAAGAATAGATGTTGGGGGGTTAACCTTAATATTTGTATTTTACATCATTATTTTCTTCTCCTAAATATCTCTAGGGGGATCATCATTAGGTAGGTGTATTTTTTTCCCTTCTTCAAATCTATGAGGTTTTAGGACCTCTGAACTATCTACTCTAGATAAAGATTTATCATAATTCTTAGATAAATTATCTACTGTCTTTGTATTGGGTCCTCTTCGTTTCACTTGATCCTTATTCTCCTTGTTACTAGCTTTAAGGACCTCCTTGATATTTTCTACCTGCCCTTCAACTAAGTTGGCAATACTCTTATGCCCAAAAAATGATAGTTGGGCCTAATATACCTAGCACTTCCATAAAACATTTCTTGTTTCTAAACACAAAATTTATATATTAAAGTTATGAAATTAAGAGGGATTTTATCCTAATCCACATTAACACAAAATATGGAAAAGTTTAGTTTTCTTCAAGTTTTGGTGGTAGAGTCAATGGTCACTAGAAATCCCAATGCCCTAGATATACCCTTGAAGCTATTTTCATCCAAGAACTCTAGAGGGATTTTTGAGAGTCTTACCAAAAAAGACAAAAATTTAATAGGTTCCTTTAATGGATTAAACACTAGCTTCTATTTATGAAATTCCAATAAAGAGTTTATAAAGAACCATTGTTCTCCATGCATAATGTTAAGCCAATCATCTTGGTTCAAAAAAAATAGAAAAAGTCATTTGCCATGGCCACCATTTCAAAAATACCTTTTAGGTTCCACTTTTTATGGGTCAAATACCTTACTAGATCAATGTTAGGTTGATTCCCTAAGAAATTTCCAATGAGTTAATTCTGATATTGGCCTTCAGCTTTATCTACCACCTCATTCAAGATTTATAACTATGTAACATTGCCCAAAAAAGAGGATTCAAAGTAGGATGACTGCCATCAAATACCCCTTCAATACCTAGCCCCACTAATCTATTTAGGAGATTACCCAATATCCTTCATGATACATCCCTATCCTCATCATCCATAGCCTCACCTTCACCATCGCAGCCCTTAGTTATCATAACTATTGCCTTCCCATCACCATCACCTTTCATTGTTCCTTCCATTGCCTAAAATGTATTTTTAAATTCTTGTTATAAAGGTATTTATTTTTAAGGAGAGTATATGTTGAGAAATCAAATATATTATGTTAGTAAGATCCCTAATTCCATTATGGAATCATGCCCATTGGCATAACTATCATTATATACTCAAATTGTATATAATCAAGGACCAAACCATCTAGCCAATATGGGTTTAAGTGTGTGTGTGTGTGTGTGTGTGTGTGGATATAGAATAAATAATAAGTTGGAGATTCATTCCAAAAATGATACCACAACATGGTGAATCCCATTTTGAAAATTAAAGTAGTGACATCACCAAGTGTATTGGTTGCACATAAGCAAACATAATATTGAGAAGTGAAAATGTGGTGGTCAATAAAAATAAAGTGGTGGATCAAAATGTGAAATGATGCAAGACATGGAGATAAAAGAATTTAGTCCCTCCTAGTTCAAAAAAAAAGGGAGAAGTGCATGTGGCACAAAGGTGTAAAATGGGAAACTGTATTCTGACCATGGACATAAATTTTAATTCTATATTAACATCCTTAAATAAAATTCATAAAAAAACCCTTGCCTTAATTTATTTATAGTTAAATTGAGTATATGACTACATTTTCCTATGGATAGAAGTTTGTTATTATAAAATATAATTGAAGTAATGGAAAGCTCCACCTAATTAATGAAGCCCTATAAAGTGTAGTTCCAATATGGAGAATATATTACTGTGTGAAAATATGATAAATTTACATGTGATGGCATCCATTTTGATGTTGGTATAACATAACCCAATACATGGTGGCTTTGGTGAAATAATATTTTGATAATTTGATAAATCCATTTGCGGAAAATGTGAATGTTTAGGTTGATTTCATTACCCTACCATTGTTTAACTTTATGGAGTTAATTTTTAATGATCATTCCAACATTCATAATGTTGTTAGAAAACAATTGTGTCAGATCCCATTTAAAAATTTACACCAGGCATTAAGTCTTCTCAATGTGACAAGATGAAGAACCTTAGTTATGATTAACCATTCCTTTGCAAATGTGGGTGACCCATTAAAGATTTTGGTTAGAATATAAAACATGATTTACATGGATTCTCTTATATGGTATTATTTTAAATTAATATAAAACTATATAAGGTGAATATCTTAGACAAAGTGACACCTTAGTGTGAAAACCAATTATAAATTTCTTAGTTGAGCATTCAACATAATTTAGTTGTGTGTGATTTATTTTTCATTGACATTTGAGGTTAGATTTGTTAATCATCTATTCTATTATACAATGAAGTGAGTTTGATCCCCTTTATTGAAATTAAATGAATGTGTTTTCATAGTTGTATTGTGAATGAATTTCCTTGGTGCCAATTTGTGTGCTGAACTATTATGATTATTTCATTTATTTTTTGAAATCCCTTGTATGTGATATTGTTTACTTTGTGATCTGTTGTTGTGTTGAACACATTAAGAGCTTGGGTAAAAATTTTATGCAAACATTTTCTTAAATTGAAAATACATTTATAAATGAATGGTTATTCATTTACCTAGTTAATTATGTGAAAATAATTCATTAATGAAATTCCTCTTATTTGAGATACATAATTATGATTGTGTACTAATTTATGTGTGATGGAGAAGAAAGTGAAGCAGATGTTATCAAAATCGGTGTTCACCCTCATTAGGTGATAATGTGCCTATTTTTTTCCTAAGATGAGTGCTTAATTATTTATCTATATAGATGCCTTTTATTTCACTAAACAAAATTTATGTATACTAGCTCCTAAGTTGGTATATAAGGTGGGATACATATACCGTGCTCATTAGTATAGGATGGGGGATAAATATACTAGGTGTAAGTGTATGTTAAATTTGTGTTGATTGTGTATATTTTAATCTATGTTTTTGGTGTTGATTGTGTACACTGTTTCTTTGCATACTAATGTGTGTATGTTGATAAGTATATTCTAGTTTTGTATGATGTTATGTGCAAGTCAATATGTATATGATGCTAACGTATATATTATGACATGTGTATGTTGATTGCATATTCTTACGGTATTTCATTTATGGATTAAAATTTCTCTTGATTGTGTAGAAGATCCCTACTCTTGGATGTGTATTCTAATTATGATGAGTTATTGGGCTATCAATTTCTTGGGAATATTAAGTTGTATGGGTGGATTTTATATATGTGTCTGATCTTTGTGATTGAGAAATGGGTTAAAAATTGATAAAATAAAATAATAAATGGATGAGTAAGGCTAAATGAGTAGTTTTTGAGTGAGATTGGTTGATCCAACAACCATAGTGTTCATACACAAATATATTTTTGACTATTATAATTACCCATGTATGATATATGTTTGATCTATGATGATTTGACTATTGCAATTTCCCATGTGTGATGAGTATTTTCTCTATGATGATTTGGTTACTACAATGATGGATGATTTATATATGAAATTGGTTGTTGTAATCACCCATGTGTGATGGATGTTTGCTCAATGATGATTTTATTATTGAAACTTCTCATGTGTGAGATTAATGTTTTCTCTATGGTTTTTGATTGTAGAAATTTCACATGGATAGTGGATGTTTGTTTTGTATTTATATAATGAATGTGATTTATATATTCTTCTCTTTCTATTTTCCAACCTCTATTTTTTGGTTTGGATGAAGCATTGATGGAGAAGATTGATTTTTTTAAGGGTGGTAACACACACTATAAAATTAAGCCCTCTATTATGTGATAAGTGAGGGTTTATAATCAAATGATGCACATGCATGTGCATGCATGTGTGTGTGTATGTATATATGTCTTAATGTGTGTATATATGTATGTATGAATATATGTGTGTATGTCTGTGTGTATACACACACACACACACACATATCTATGTATGTGTTGATGCTTTTAAATTTACCATAGGTGATCTTCAGTGTTGATGAACACTACTCATTTTAGGATTTGAAAAATCTAAGGCATGAGTTTTAGTTTGTGACAATTTAATGATGTCTATGGTGGAAATAGAAGCAGAGTATGAGAACTATCCACAATATTTGTTTGATTTAGTGGTTGGGAGCCACTAGGGTTTAAATCTTTAGATGCTCAATAGTTTTTGATGACTTATAATCTAAAATAAATGAGTATTAACAATGATCTTTAAGCTATACTGAATCTTGATAAAAATAAGAAAAGAGAAGTGTAAAGTAAGAAATAAACATGATTGTAGTTTTTCATCTCAAATATTATGAAAAAATTCCAATTAATTTGAGCACATTTGAGCCAATTTATGTTATAAAAAAACATAATCTCAAATTATATCACAAATCAAGCAAAATTCAAAGGAAAAATCTGAATCTTAAGTAAGAACCAAATTTACTTTAAATATCTTCTATTATGATTTGAATAACCTAATTACATATAAATACAGAGCAAATAAAATGAAGTATTCTTGAGATCTTTACAGTAAATTTATCATTTAGCAAAAAATAACAACCCTATGAAAAATAATGTAACTTAAAATAAGAAGAATCATTCAAATTCAAGATTATGATTTGCAATTGAGAGGTAGCATGGACATTCAAAAAACTATATAGACAATCTTTTTAGAATTCCTTAGTTGTATTAAATGTTCTTGGTATACAATTGCTCAAAAACTCTCCCTTAAAAATGGTAACCATCTACCTATTTATAGGAAATATAGGTAGTTAACCAGTTAAATTTCAAAATATCCACTTGTGGATAAGGATAGTTGTCCTTGATATAAAGATACAATGTGGAAGGTCACATGTCAACTTGACAAGAAAGAGTATATGCTAATAGAATAGCATCTAATTTACAAACTAGAATATTATTTTAGGAATTTGATTGGTGGGCCCGTTAATTATCCGTATTTGAGGAAGTCTTTCACCTTGGTATATTTCTCCTTGACTAGTTCAAAATCCACTACAGGCTTCATTAGACAATCCTCTTCTTGATCTACCAACTTATCAAATTCATTATCAGCCTAAGATACAAGTCCCTCGATACATTGTGCTTTTGCAATTTACTTCCCTATAGAAATCATGATATCAAGGATCTTCTGATTGTCCTTGGTTGAATGACCTTTGTTGTTTCTAATGATATAGATGTGAACACCAACCTTTTATTTGAATTCTTCATCACTGATCAGGCCTATAGTAGTGGTTTGAGAAGGGTTGTCTAATAGATTCCCTAGAAGTTTTTCAATCCAGGTTACCAATCTTGTGTCTTTCTTGATGAAGTCATTGAATTCATTGCTCCAAGTGATCAAATAATCTATTTTATCTATCAAAACTACCATGAAGATTTCCAAATGTATAAGTTTGATAATCTTTAAGTCCAATGC
The DNA here is from genome assembly GCA_037957365.1 of Torreya grandis. NCBI lineage: Eukaryota > Viridiplantae > Streptophyta > Pinopsida > Cupressales > Taxaceae > Torreya > Torreya grandis. The sequence goes on from JARHVA010000445.1 coordinate 5,111,171, forward strand.
CTACTTTGTCTTATGTACCTTGATGATCTCCTCCATCCGAGCTTGAGAATTATACCATTGAGTGATTAAGGCTTGTGCCATCTTAATTTTATGGTTCAAATCACTCAATCTAAGCTTGATTCTTTTCAAATTCTTAAATACATCCTTTAAATATTTATTTATCACTTGTAAAACATCCTCAAGAATTGAAAGGAGGACATGAGCTTCTAAATCTTGTTTTTCTTTCTCCAAGTTGAGAATCCTCTATTTCATTCCCTAAATTCTATCCAAGGTCATGGTTGACTGGGATAGTACCATACTAGATACATCTTCTTGAAATATAGGATGCTCCCCTACTACCTACCCTAGAATAGGAGTTAAACCTACAAATGGTTCCACCCTCTGAAAGGTGAACTCCTTAGTACCAATAGTACCGTTCTTGGTCAATACTCTCTGAAGAGTTGATATATTTATATATTGAAATGGACCTGAGGGTTTAACTCCTTTACCTATGGCTATTCAGGAATCTTTATATTTGAAATGATAGAGGCTCCTATGGTGAAATCCCTTGGCTTTCCTTGTTGTGAAGGATTTGTATGCTTCCATCTGCTTGTCTGTTCAGAATATCCTAAATCCAAGGCTTGACATTATCCTGAACATCCATGTCAACTCAAGTCAAATCTAATGAAGGAGAAAGATATGGGATTTTATACAACTTCCCATAAACAAACCAATCATGAATAGATGGTTTATAAATAGGGTTCTCATCACTGAAGAGATTAATTTCACTAGTAGGGTGAGTGAAAGCTAACCTAGACCTCTTTCTTGAAGTTAGAGGAAGTAAGGCCAATTCTTCTTGTCTCTTTCCTCCATAAAATGGAACTAATTATTTTCTTGATTCCTCAGATGGATCCTCTTCCTTATCAGAACAATAGGTAGCTATGATGTTAATAAGGGCACTTTCTACTATTTCTCTAGTTTCCAAAGTAATCATGCTAATAACCTTTACTAGGGAAGAATGCCTTGGTGGGGATACCTAAATTTGGGGACCTTCACTAGGTCTATAATCTATGTTGGACACCTAAATCACATATTTACCTTTTCCTTTTACATCCTTAGGTTGCCCAACCTAGGGTGACTTTGCCAATTATCTTTGTTGAGGCTCAAAAGATTGTCCTCTAATAGGTGGCTCTTGATGTACAGTCCCAAATGGTCCTTGCAACAAATGATAATGCAAAGGATGTAGTTGCCATATATATCCTGAGGGATTTTTATCCCTAACCAACCTATGTTCTAATTTGATGTTGTAGTTTTTAACCCTAGATAAGACTTCTTCAAAGTTCCTTGCCTTTGTGTAAATACCATCTCCCACACTTGGTTGATGTTTGTACTCAATATTTGGGACCTTTTTATCCTGAATATGGTTAGCCACTTTATCATTGTGGTCCCACATCTTAAGATCATCCAGTCAAAAATCAAAAGATTTCATGTGTGCTACCATGATCTCCAATAATTTCCAATCCTTGATTACAATTCTACCAATGTCCAGTGGAAAGGGATGAATATGAGCCTTCTTATTCTTCTTGCATATCCAATCCATTCCCTAGATGATTTGATAAGCAATTTATTGCTCTGTAAGCTTAATGGGAACATATATAGGTAATCTATATAGTTGGACCATGATTCTTTCTATCCTTATTATAGTGTAATCTGGATAGAACCACACATCCCCCATGGTCTCCACTTGTGTTTTGATTATAGGATGAAGCTTGGGCATAGGGATACCATTGATTGCCTAAAAATGACTAGGAAGATACCATCACATATGAAGTACATGTGATTCTTGTAGTTGAATATATGTAATTTTGAGTAATGATGGGAAATGGTAGTTTTACCATCATGGGACCAATTTTGGATGCTAGGGAAATTAATAGAGGCTAGGAGTGAATTAAAGAGGTAAGACATCATAAAGAATTGCTTGGAGGTCTTTCTCTTGATGGATATAAATTGTTTGGCCAGGAAAAAACTTATTAAGTCTCCATTAAGAGGGGTTAAGCTTTGCTCCAACATGTAATGGACATAAGATACCTAGACCTTACTCAAAGAAGTTTTAGAAGAGGCACCAAAGGATTTATTAAATAAGTTCATAGCTACCCTAATGATCTCCCTAAATTAGGCAATAAGAATCTCACCATTAGATGTCTTGAAAACATGGGAAGCTTAGATTAACTCATGTGAGAGGACTAAATCCAAGTTTTGGGAATTTGTCCATTCTCTCAAGGATTGAAGATCAGCATGAGGCAAAGGGCACTTATAGTAAGCCTCAAAGGCCATGGGAGCTATACATGAAACTTTCTTAATACCTCATGAATAATCCATTCTCCACCTATTTTATAGTCAACTAAAATAGGAACAAGAAGGTTGATGCAGTCTAGATGAATAGCTCCCATGGTTTAGCAGTCACATGGTGAAGGCATGCTAGATGAATTGATACTAGTTCTTTATATCTTCGGTGCATTGTAGCATTCCTCTTTTCCTCTTGGGAAATTGGTTGTAACTCCTTTATAAAGAAGAAGAATTTGGACCAATTCCTGATCTCATGTAAATTTAAGGCTATTAAATCTAACTCTATGTCTCTGAAGACCCTTCCTTCACCATTTAAAGTTAGATAAAGATAAACTACAATTCTCATCTATTACCTACCTGCTGCCATTGATAACACCAAATTGTAGTTGATGAAAATAAAGATCTCACTAAGGCACTTGATCTAAATTCAAGTTGCACTTTCATTGCTATGTGATCTATTGAACCAACTTAAGTCCTTATTTATAGAGGGTTTAGGGTTTTCAGCTTTAATGGTGAAAATATCCAACTCTTGATTTCATACGTGCCTCAAATTTGATGCGACCTCATTCTCATGTCTTCTGCATTATCGAGCATAGGATATATTTCATTTTGATCTTCCATACCTACATGGAACTTATGTGGTGGTTACATGCTTTTTATGGAAAATTTCATAAATATTAATTGAAGTCTAGCTGTTAGGTTTCAAAATTCTTCTTTATTTTTCTTTGAAAAATTGAATCCAAGTCCTTGCATTTCATTGGTCTCTTTATCTTTAAGCTCACTAATTATCCCATGTTTCAAGTTTGTGAGGCCTTTGAAAATTCCTCAACTTCATCACACCATTAGATCGAATCCAAGGAGCAAGTGATCACCATTGGATCTTGGCTAGGGTCAGATTGTTACCCATATGCATTTTTAAAGGACTTCAGGCTTGATGCACTATTAGATTAAATCCAACGAATAAGTGAATACTGTTGGATCCTATAAGATGCTTACCTTTTAATTAGTTACATGATTATATTAATCTTAGGCTTAAAAATGTCATTTATAATTTTATGTTTAAAAAAACACAAAATGAGTTAGGCTAATATCTTTATATACTAGGTTTGTCTTCATAAAAAGCTAGGAATTTCATAAAAGGTTTTTTATAAATGCCCCCTTTGATTAGGATCTAAAAATTATCTAAGTTAAATTTGATAGGTTTGATCACGCCAAATACATCCTGACAAATGTCAAATGATAAGATTAAACCTGTCAAATTTAAGATAATGGAATTTATTGATCCAATAACTGAATGCCATGTGTAAAGCTCTCAGGAGTTCCCAAGGCTTCAAGGATTATCTAGGTTAAATTTGACAAGTTTGGTTATGTCAAATACGTCCTCATAAACATCAAATGATGGGAGTGAACATTTAAAATTTAAGACATTAGAATTTATTGATCCAATAATTTAATGCCACATGCAAATTCCTTGAGAGTTTGCAAGTCTTCGAGGATTATCTATGTTAAATTTGATGGGTTCAATCACATCAAATATGTCCTCATAGACATCAAATGGAAAGAACAAACCTGTCAAATTTAAGATAATGGAATTTATTGATCCAATAATTGAATGCCACGTGTAAAGTCCTTAGGAGTTCCCAAGGCTTTGGCATTAATTCACACCATTAGATTAAAACCTCTGATCAAGCGATTGTCATTAGATCCTTACTGGGGCCCAAATAATTAACTGTATGCCTTTATAAAATACTTTGAGCTTGATGCACCATTAGATTTAATCCAGTGAACAAGCATAAAGTGTTAGATCTACAAAAGCACATAAAATTTAAGTTAAAACTTGATAATGCATAAAAATCCCTGATAGGTTTTCCCATTAATGTTTAAATTAAAAATATTAGGGTTTATTGCTTGGGAACCCTGATTTCTTCCTTGAAACTTGCAATTAATCACCTTGAAGATGATTATTAACAACATTAATCTCTAAGATATGATCATAATCAGATATACCAAAACTCATGTCTTTTTTTAAGATTGACCTACCTTTAAAATTCAAGATCAAATAATCTTTCACACTTATTCCAGAATACAAAGGTTCTAGAAACAATCACAGGGGTCCCCTTTTCTAAAAAGAAAGATTGGAGAGTGTTGGTCTAAACAAATGGTAACTCACAGGATAGACATAGCAATATGTTGGAACACAAGGCTCTAGTTAAAACTTGTACATCAATTTTATATCCCATTTGAACATATACTCTCTCAGTAATTAACTTTCAGTTGAAACAAGTTCCTTATGTTTAAAATTTAAACTTAGATATTGAAACATTAACATGCAGTGTGTGCTTTGATTCCACTTACTATTTGTCATGAGTTTCAAGAAACAACATCTAGGTATATATCCTTTTGGTCCATTACACATAACTTTGAGCACTTTAGATATTATTTAAGAATAAAAACTCTTAATTTAGGGGAGGCTTTGGCATTGCTCTACTGCCAGTCAGACATCTATAGCCCTGACAAAGATACCTTTGGTACCATTTAAGGTCTTGCTCAACCTTTAGCTAGGCATCCATAGCTTTGGTGGAGAATACCTAAATCACATTTTCTTTTATTTCCATAGATTTTTCAATGAGTTTTTTTTAGTTCCTTTTGCAAAGGTTAGAAACTAATACAACCTAGTTTTAAAGATTTAGTCAAATGCCTTGGCATTAGGATACTCTCTTTTAATTGAAACTTTAGTCCATGACAAGGATGTGTTTTAAGTGTAAGCATTAATATGAGTTAATAAAATAAATTCACATTGTATACATATGATTCTTCTTAAAACCAAGTTTTGATGTAGGATAAGGTTTAAATCTTTGTAAGACATTAAATTCCTATACCAATATGTACGAATACCTTTGGTTTCTTGATACTAATTTATTGCCAACCATGTTCACTTTTGTAAAATTTATACCCACACTTTTGAGCAATTCTAAACCAAAAAATAATAGCACAAGACTTTCCCACAACCAAGGAACACCACCAAGAAATAAAAAATAAAATGCAAACAAAATAAATATATACAAGCCTAGCAAGGATGAAAAAATATAGTAAGAAAAGTAACTAACTATCCTACCTATTCTAACATTAAAAATCTTACACATTTACTCCATGAATACCATCGATGGGGTAGCAACAAAGTAATGCTTGAGGTATTTCCCATTTATGGGTAAAATAAAATCTGATCCTTGGAGATATTTCAACCTAAAAGTGTTGTTGCCTAGGAATTTTGCAATTTGGTATGGGCCAATCTATAAAGGGGTGAACTTACCATGTCTACCTTTAGGTTCTGATGATTTTTCCCAAAGAAGGACTAAGTCTCCTTGCCTAAATACCTTCACTTTAAATCTCTTATCAAACCATCTTTTCATGGTTGATTAGTGTCTACTAATGTCTATAAATGCCTTTTCTCTAGCATCTTCCATTTGAATGATGTCTAATAGCCTATAATTAACAAGTTCTTAGTTGTCTTCCATGTACTCTTTCATGAATGTGAATGTAGGCAACTTCAAGGTGATGGAAAAGACAGGCTCTTAACCATATACAAACAAAAATGGTGAAGCCTTGAGAGCTTGTTTGATCCTAATTCGATTTTCCCATAATGCAAACTTAAGAAGTTTATGCCATGTTCTAGGTCTATCTTAAGTAGATTTATTGATAGCTTTCTTTAGATTTTTATTTGTGGATTTATAAACACCATTTCCTTGAAGTTATTGATTGGAAGAAAACTTGAATGCAATGCCTTGATCATAAGCCCATTCCATCGCTTTAATAGAAATGAATGCAGATCCATTATCATACACCAAATAAATTGGGGTTCAAAATCTAGTATAATTTTTTTTCTAAAAAATTGATCACCTCTTCCATTCTAATTTATTTAGTGGCTACTACCTTAGTCCACCTAGTGTAATAGTCTATAGCAGTTAGGACATACATATGACCTTTAGAAGAATTGGGGTTGATTACTCCTACAAAGTCTAATCCTAATTGTACAAAAGGTTTATCCATCATCATGAGTTATAAAGGCATGACTGCCTTTGCCTCCTTTGTGCTAAAGATATGGCATGAATGACACTATCTCACATGCTTATAAGCATATTTGAAGAGGGTGGGCCAATAATATCTAGCCCTGAGAATTTTGTGAGCTGTGGTTCTTCTTGAAGGGTGTTTATTTGCCAGCTTCTCATGGAAGGTAGTCATAATCCAAGTTGTTTCTTCCTTGGACACACATCTCAAATAAATTTCAACAAAGTTCCTCCTATACAAGATTCCATTCTTGATGAGGTAATGAGCTACTTTGAGCCTCAAGGCTCTATTTTGTTCTCTTATAAATATTAGGTTACAAACACCATTAGCAAGTAAATGGATAACAGAGTCATACGACTCATTGGGTTAGAAATTTCATTAATCTACTTGCATGACATGGAATTTTGGGTCAACACTAGCAATCATCTAAAATAAACCTTGACATTTCACTAATTTGGCTATTTTCATTTCTACATCATATTCTTGTAGAATTGTCATCCACTTGCCTCTTCTTTCTCTGAGCTCATTCCAACTCAACATAAGTTTTGTAGCTGGATCAGTAAATATGGCATGTACCTTGTTTCTAAGGAGGTAATGTCTAAATTTTTTTACTACCTTTACCAATGCAAGATTTCTTATCAATTATATAATAATTCACTTCTACATTTTTGAATTTGGTGCTCATGAAAGCTATGGGATGATCATTCCCATCAACTTTTTGAGTTAACATTTCAACCATAGTATGCTCAGAAGAAAACGAATATAGATAGAAATATTTTTAGAAATCAAGACTTATAAGGACTAGAGCTTCAGTGATTGCCTTTTTAATGTCAGTGAAGGCCTTCTTAGATTCTTCATTCTAAGAAATTATAGAATCTTTCTTAATCATATCATTCAAATGTTTGACAATCTCAACGAAGCCTGAAATAGACTTCCTCACAAAATTAATCTTGCCAAAGAATGACTTAAGTTCCTTTTAGTTGTTGGGCAACCCAATTTTAGAGATGGCCTCTACTCTATCAGGATCTACAAAAATCCCATCTTTGGTAATGATATGTCCCAACAATTTTCCTTTAGTGACACAAAATATACTTTTCTTAGGGTTAAGAGATACACAATAGCTTCTTTACTTCTTTAAAAGTCATGGGTTCTAAAATAGGGTTGACTAGCCTTTGATTCTATCTAAAGCTTTTGAAACCTTCTTGAAGAGGTATAGTATGAGTAATGACCCTCGGTTCAAATATTTTCAAATCTTCATAAGACCAAGAAATTACATCCTTGTATTTTTTAAGAAACTCTCTATCTTTTTTGTTTTCTATTTTAGTGCAAGCCTTCCCTATAGTCACCATTTGGGGCTGATAATGTGGGCCAAAGTTCATCACATGATAATCTCCACCATTGACCTTGGGTTGTTTAGTTGATTCAAAAATCTTATCAAGATCAAATAGTATTTCTAATGAAATCACCCCTTGAGGTATCTTATTGTCACTTAATTGGATGATTTTACCATTAAGTTCCTTCTCAAGAAAAGTTTCATCGACCTCATCAATAATGTGAGCTTCAAAAGCTCTTGAATTAGTTAAGAAATCTATGATTCGTTGATCAAAATTATAAAATTGGAAATGATTTACATCATCAAGAACTGAAGGACATGGTACTAGTCGAATACTGATGCTTTGAGAATCATGATTAGGCATGAGGTTAGCTGTAATAAAGGTAAGCTCATTAGTAGCTTTGTTTTCTTCTCTTGGAATAGCTAAGATGTTGAAGGCATCAAAAGATTCAATCAAGTCCCACACCTTAAACTTATATCTTTTTAAGTAAGACAATTTAGACTGGTATTTACTCCTCACTTGGTTAACCACAATATCAGTGTCTCCATAGTTAAGGAGTTCCTTAACATTATGCTTAATGGCAAACTACAATCTAGGTATGAGAGCCTCATACTCAGATAAATTATTGGTGCAAGGAAATTATAACTTATAAGCTACATGGTATTGCTTTTCTAAAGGATCCATCAATACAATAATAGCTCCTGATCCTGATTTTCACTTGGCACCATCAATATATAACTTCCACAAACAAAAAATTAGAGTAAAACTCTTGTAAACTGGTTCTTTTGCACTTTCTAAAGTGAAAACTCCCAAATCAAAATCCAATAAATTTATCCTTTTATTAATAGCATTATATTTCGTTATCATGTTTTCATTTGAATTTCCCTTTCCACTCTTATTTGATTTGGCATGCCTTTCCAAGGAAGCCACAAGTATGTTCAATCAATAGACATATAGCTATTTAGGGCCTTAGTCCATTCTCTACTCAAAATCAATCCATAAGCACTAGTCATTTCTACCACTTGGATATCAATGAATCACTGAACCCTAGGTTCACTAGCCAGCTATATATGCATATTCAATAATTCTCCTATAACCTTAAATCAATTTTTATCCAATTGAGTGACTACCTTGTCATACTTGGTTGGAGTTAACCCAATTTGTTTGCATATCCCAACAAGCATAATGTTGGTTGAGGCTCCAAAATCTAAAAGACAATTATGAACATTTTCCCCAAATATCCTGACTGTAAGTAAAAAATATGGAGACTTCGCTTTGATTACTTGAGTAATTAAATTTTCACTATCATTCTTAGGGGGCTTCCCAATTTTCTTTGACAAAGATTCCAAGAGTAAGTCTCTTTGTTCTGTGATCTGAGTTAACTCATGTAGAGTGATATTGGCTTTAATCCTTTTCATATCCTCCACAATATTGTAGCCAATTTTGCTTTAAGGATCAATAGTTAGCTTAGAAGAACTTCCTCTAGGGGGTTCAAGATTATTATTTGATGCAGTGTCTAGAGGGGTTCCATAATTGTTAGGAGGGTAGAGGTAGTTAATGGTTGTTTTTGTTCCCTATTTCTTAGAGGATATGTCTTCAAAAAAAATTTAAATGCTTGAATCTCCTCAGGAATATTCTTAGGCTCATTATCCTCTTGAAAAGGGAATTGAAAAGTTTCCACCATATGCACTTGGTCAAATGGTTTAGATTCAGAAGAATTTGTAACAACATCTTTGTTTGGAACCACTTCAAATATGTCAAGTTATTCTTGGAAAGCTTTAAAGGCTTTATAAAACTCAATGCAATCAATCTCACCATGCTTGGAAGTAGAATGCACCCTATAGTAATCTAGTAAGGCAATATCAGTGAGGTTTATATCCATATTATTTTTTCTAAAGGAAGGCTCATTAGCTTCGTTATTGTATAAACTATCATTCTGAAACCTATTCCTAGGCCTGTTAAATTTTTGGAAAGTGAAGTTCCTTCTAGAGTTGTCATTAACATTACCAACTTGTTTTTCGAGTTGCAAAAAATTAGTGCTAAGCTTCTATACCATTTTAAATATAGACTCATTCTCATTTTTTAGAACCTTAGAATTTTGACCCTAGTTATTGTTGATGCCACTAACAGGAATTAAAGCCTTCTAATCATTGCCATGAAATCCATTGGTAACTTGATGACTCAAGAAACTTAAATTTTGATGAGGGGAAACATGATTAGTAGGAAATAGATTCAAAACAGGGAATTAGTTTAATGCTGGAGAATTTTGGTTATTATTTGGGAAATATTCAATGTAGAAATTTGAGTATTAACATTTAGGATAGAATAAACCATCTATCCTTGGGGTTTCATTTGGTCGCTAATAACCACTGCTTCAAAATAGGCTTGAGCAAATGTGATGATAAGTGGAAGGGCTCTCTTCAAAAACACAAAAGTCATGGGGTCAACATCATCTTTATAAACCTCCAAAGCTAAAGCTTGATTAGGTTTATATGGATCCATGGTTTGACAAAACATCTTTTAGAACCTAGCATTAATGGACCTAATAGGTTCACTTGTATCTCTATTAACATTTGTAAATTGATGATAGTTGTAAATTGATCAATAAAAATAGTGTCAAAGCTATTCCATGAGATAATACAATTGTTAGGTAGATTAAGAAACCATTCATATGCAACATCTTTGAATGTAAATGGGAACAAACTACATGCTACATCTTCATGAATAACATTTAATAATCTTAATGCAACTTTAAAGATTTAACACTTTCATCAGCAGTCATAATACCAGTTGGACTAAATATTGGAAAATATTTTTTATGATTATGTGGTAAATCATGAACCACACCTAGGATATTGATATGGGAAATCTCAAGACACACCATCTTTGGATGAAGATCGAGCATAGGAATCCCTTACAAATGTGATGATGTAGAGATTTAGAATACATAAGCTTACCTCTATCTTTCTTAATCCTTATGTGGATTTTTAGTTCGAGCAAGTGTTCTCTAGTCTCTGAATGTGATATGGTGCTAATCCTTGGTAATTCCATCTTGAATATTAAGGATCCTATTTTAAAATATGGTGTAACACATTAATTTCCAAATAATGACAAATAATATGCACACTAAACATAATTTTCAAAATATTATTCATAAAAGGACAAAGGACATCAATCTATAAGTAAACAAGTTCAAAGATGTATTGAATTATGCAAAAATGACCAATCTTTACAACTTATGACTTAAATAAACCTCTTATTTTAAAATAATTGTTAATTTTGAACCAAATAAATTGTCCTAACTCCAAATACTAATAAATTCTTAGCAACAAAAGCTATATTTTTGCAAAGGTCACCAATCTTTACACAATTTATGCTAAAATAAACATAATCATGTAAAATGTAGATTAATTTTGAACAAATACACCTGAAAGATATTAAGTATCATTAAAGAGCCCCTCCTTCTAGTGCTAGTGGATCTTTTCCTATTGATACTTTGAAATGTACCACAGGTGCTCTTCAGTATTGATGAACACTACTCGTTTTAGGATTTAAAAAATCCAAGGCATGAGTAGTAGTTTATGACAATTCAATGATGTCTGTGGTCGAAATAGAAGTAGAGTATGAAAACTGTCCACAATATTTGTTTGATTTAGTGGTTGGGAGCCACCCAAGTTTAAATCTTTAGATATTCAATAGTTTTTGATGACTTAGAAGCTAAACTAAATGAGTATTAATAACGATCCTTAAGCTAGAGTGAATATTGATAAAAATAAGAAAATAGAATTTTGGGTTTTCTTCTCAAATATTATGACAAAATTCTAATTAATTTGAGCACATTTGAACCAATTTATGTTATAAAATATCATAAGCTCAAATTATATCATAAATCAGGAAAAATTCAAAGGAAAGATATGAATCATAAGTAAGAACCAAATTTAATTTAAATTTTTTCTAGTATGATCTAAATAATCTAAGTACATCCAAATACAGAGCAAATAAAATGAAGTATTCTTGAGATCTTTACAATCAATTTAGCATTTAGCACAAATTAACAACCCTATGAAAAATAATGTAACTTAAAACAAGAATAATCATTCAAATTCAAGATGACTATCTGCAATTGAGAGGTAGCATGGACATTCAACAAAACTATACAGACAATATTTTTAGAATTCCTTAGTTGTATTAAATGTTCCTAGTATACAATTACTCAAAAACTCTCCCTTAAAAATGGTAACCATCTACCTATTTATAGGAAGCATAGGTGGTTAACCAGTTAAATTTCAAAATATCCACATGTGGATAAGGATAGTTTTCCTTGATATAAAGATACAATGTGAAAGGTCACATGTCAATTTGACAAGAAAGAGTATATGCCAATAGACTAGTATATACTTCACAAAAAATAATATTATTTTATGAATTTCATTGGTGGGACCTTAAATTATCCCTATTTGAGGAAGTATTTCACCTTGGTATATTTCTCCTTATCCACTATAGGATTCATTAGACAATCCTCTTCTTAATCTACCAACTTGTCAAATTCATTATCAGCCTGAGATACAAGTTCTTCGATATATTGTGCTTCTATAATTTTCTTCCTTGTAGAAATAATGATATTAAGGATCTTCTAGTTGTCCTTGGCTAAATGACCTTTTTTGTCTCTAATTCTCTGGATGTGAATACCAACCTTTTGTTTGAATTCTTCATCACTAATCAGGCCTATAGTAGTGGTTTGAGAAGGGTTATCTAATAGAATACCCAAAAGTTTTTCAATCCGGTTTAACAAGCCTATGTATTTCTTGATGAATTCATTAACATAATTGTTCCATGTGATCAAATCCTCTTTTTTATCCATCAAAACTACCATGAATATGTCCAGATGTCTAAGTTTGATAATCTTGAAGTCCAATGCCTGCTTTATCTTATGTACCTTGATGAGCTTCTCCATCTAAGCTTGAGAATTCTGCCATTGAGTGATTAAGGCTTGTTCCATCTTAGTTTGATGGTTCAAATCACTAAATATAAGCTTGATTATTTTAAAATTCTCAAATGCATCCATCAAAGATTTATTCAATAATTGTAATACATCCTTAGGAATTGAAAGGAGGACCTAAGCTTCTAAATCTTGTTTTTCTTTCTCCAAGTTGAGAGTCCTCTAGTTCATTACCTGAACTCCAGTCAAGGTCATGGTTGACTGGGTTAGTATCATACTATCTACATCTTCTTAAAATATAGGATGCTCCCCTAGTGTCTACCCTGGAATAGGAGTTAAACCTACAAATGGTTCCTCCTTCTGATAGGTGAAATCCTCAATACTAATAGCAAACTTCTTGGTCACTAATCTCTCAATAGTTGATGTATCTATATTGAAATGGACATGAGGGTTAGACTCCTTTACCTATGGTTATTTATGAATCTCTACATTTGAACTCTTAGAGGCTCTTGTGGTGTCAATCCCTTGGCTTTCCTTATAGTGAAGGATCTGGATGATTCACTCTGCTTATCTATTTGGAATATCATGAATCCAAGGCTTGACATCATCCTAAACATCCATGTCAAATCGATTCAAAGCCAATGAAGGATAAAGAGATGGTATTTTCAATAACTTCCCATAAATAAACCAATCAGGAACACTTGGTCTATAAATAGGATTCCCATCACTGAAGATGTTAATTTTACTAGTAGGGTGAGTGAAATTTAACCTATGCCTTTTTCTTGGAGCTAGAGGAACTAAAGCCAATTTTCCTGTCTCTTTCCTCCATCCAATGGAAGTAATTCTTTGCTTGATTCCTCAAATGGATCCTCTTCCTTATTAGAACCATAGGCAGTTGTGATGTTAATAAGGGCACTTTCCACTATTTCTTTAGTTTCTAAAGTAATCATGCTAATAACCTCTACTAGGGAAGAAGGCCTTGTTGGGGATGCCTAAATTTGGGGACCTTCACCAAGTCTATGCTCTAAGTTGGACACCTAAATTACATATTTCCCTTTTCCTTTTACATCCTTAGGTTGCCCAACCTGGGGTGACTTTGCCAATTCTCTCTGCTAAGGCTCAGAAGATTATCCTCTAACAAGTGGCTCTTGATGTGCAATCACAGATGGTCTTGGAAATAATGATAATGCAAGGGATTTAGTTACCATATTTATCTTGAGGGATTATTATACCTAACCATCCTATTTTCTAATTTGATGTTGTAGTTTTTAACCCCAGATAAGACTTCTTCAAAGTTCCTTACCTTTGTGTAAATACCATCTCCCACATCTGGTTGATGTTTGTACTCAGTCTTAGGGACATTTTTATCCCAAATATGTTTAGCCACTTTATCATTGGGGTCCCACATATTAAGATCATCCAGTTGAAAATCAAAAGAGTTCATGTGCACCACTATGATCTCCAGTCGTTTCCAATCCTTGATTACAATTCTACCAATGTCTAGTGGAAAGGGATGAACCTGAGCCTTCTTAATCTTGTTGCATATCCAATCCTTTCCTTGGATGATTTGATAATAAATTTATTTCTCTGCAAGCTTAATGGGCACATATATAGGCAATATGTATGGTCAGACCATGATTCCTTCTATCCTTATTACAGTGCAATCTAGATAAAACCACACATCCCCCATGGTCTCCACTTGTCTTTTGATTAGAAGATGAAGCTTGGGCATAGGGATACTAGTGATTTCCTCAAAAATGATTGGGAAGATACCATCACATATGAAATGCATGTGCTTCTTATATTTGAATATATGTAATTTAGAGTAATGATGGGAAATGATAGTTCTACCATTAGCAGAACAATATCATATGCCAGGGAAATTAATAAAGGCTAGGAGTGAATTCAATAGGTAAGACATCATAAATAATTACTTGGAGGTCTTTCTCTTGATGGCTGTAAATTGTTTGGCCAAGAAAAAACTTATTAAGTCTCCAATGGGAGAGGTTAAGCTCTACTCCAACATGTAATGGGCATAATATACTTAGACCTTACTCAAATAAATTATAAAAGAGACAACAAAAGATATATTCAATAAGGTCATAAATACCCTAACACCCTCCCTGAATTGGACAATAGGAATCTCACCATTAGGGGTCCTAAAAACATGAGAACCTTGGATTAACCAAGGTGAGAGGATTGAATCCAAGTTTTGGGAATTTGTCCATTTTCTCAAGGACGGGAGATCGACAAGAGGCAAAGGGAGATTATAGTAAGCCTCAAAGGCCATGGGACCTATACATTCAACTTTATTGATACTTCCTTAATGAATAATCCATTATCCATCTATTCTATAGTCAATGAATATAGAAATAAGGAGGTCAATGTAATGCATCACCTCTAGTTTAGTAGCTACATGGTGAAGGCCTACCAACTAAATTGATACTAGGTCTTTGTATCTTTGGTATACCATAGCATTCCTCTTTTCCTCCTAGGAAATTGGTTACAACTCCTCTATAAAGAAGAATAATTTTGACCAATTCCTGATTTCATGTACATTCAAGGCTGTTATATCTAACTCTATGTCTCTGAAGACCCTTCCTTCACCATCTAAGGTTACATAAACTCTGCTGCAATTTTCATCTATTGTTTGCCTATCACCATTGATAACACTACATTATAGTTGATAAAAACAAAGATCTCACTAAGGAACTTGCTCTAAGATCAAGTTTCACTTACTTTGATTGCTATGTGATCAATTAAACTGACTTAAGGCTTGCTTTATAGAGGGTTCAAGGTTTTTAGGTTTAATGGTGAAAATATCCAACTCTTAATTGCATACATGCCTCAAATTTGATGGGACCTCATTGTAATGTCTTTTGAATTATCATGCATAGGATATATTTCATTTTTATCATCCCTACCTACATGGAGCTTATGTGATAGGGTTCCATGCCTTTCATTGTAAATTTCATAAATGCTAGTTGAAGGCTAGCCATTAGGTTTCAAAAGTCTTCTTTATTTTGCTTTGAAAAACTGAATCTAGGTACTTGTACTTCATCAGTCTCTTGATCTTTAAGCTCATTAATTATGCCATGTGTATATTTTGTGAGGCCTTTAAAAAGTCCTTATCCTCATTGCATTATTGGATCAAATCCAATGAGCAAAAGATCACCATTGGATCTTGGCTAGGGTCATATGGTTAACCATATGCCTTTTTATATGACTTCGGGCTTGATGCACCGTTAGATTAAATCCAAAAAACAAGCGATCATTTTTGGATCCTATAAGATGCTTACCTTTTAATTAGTTCCATTATTATATGAATTTTAGGCTTAAAAAAATCATTTAGAATTTTATTTTTAACAAAACACAAAATGAGTTAGGCTAAGATCGTTATATACTAGGTTTGTCTTCGTAAAAATCTAGGAATTTTTTAAAAGGTTTTTTAGAAATGTCCCCTTTGATTAGGCTTAAAAATTGTCTAAATTAAATTTTACGGGTTCAGTCACATCAAATACGTCCTCATAGATGTCAAATGATGAGAGTGAACCTGTCAAATTTAAGACAATGGAATTTATTGATCCAATAGATAAATGCCACTTATAAAGATCTCGAGAGTTCCCAAGGCTTCAGGAATTTTCTAGGTTAAATTTGATGCATTTTCTCATGTCAAATACATCCTCACAGACATCAAATGATGGGAGTGAACTTGTCAAATTTAAGACAATGGAATTTATTGATCTAATAACTAAATGCCATGTGTAAATCCCTCTAGAGTTCCCAAAGTTTTGGGGATTGTTTAAGTTAAATTTTATGGGTTCATTCATGTCAAATATGTCCTTGTAGATGTCAAATGATGGGAGAAAACATATCAAATTTAAGACAATGAAATTTATTGATCTAATAACTGAACGTCATGTGCAAAGCCCTTAGGAGTTCCCAAGGCTTTGACTTTATTTCGTACCATTAGATTAAAACCTCTGATCAAGTGATCACCATTGGATCCTTATTAGGGCCCAAATCATTAATTATATGCCTTTCTAAAGACTTAAATCTTGACACACCATTAGATTAAATCCAATGAATAAGTGTAAAGTGTTAGATCTATGAAAACACATGAACTTTAAGTAAAAACCTGATCATGCATAAAAATTCATGCTAGATTTTCCCACGAATGTTTAAGTTCAAACCCTTAGGGTTTAGTTCTTGGGAACCTTGGCTTCTTCCATGTAACCTACAATTAATCACCTTGAATATGATTATTAACAACATTAATCCCTAAGATATGATCATAATCAAATATACCAAAACTCATGTCTTTTTTTAAGATTGTCATGTCCTTAAAATTCAAGATCAAACAATCTTTCACACTTGTTCCATAATATAGAGGTTTTGGAAACAATCACAGGGGTCCCCTTTTTAAAAAATAATTATGGGGGTGTGTTGGTATGAACAGTATGTACACACACACACACACCCCATTGTGCATTAGTGATATTTAAATTACATCTATAATTAATCCTACTAGATTATATTGATATCTTAGTTAGTTTAGTTTATTTCATCAAACATATATTAGTTTATATCATCTATACTAGGTAATAGGTAATCATAGTCAGCTCAGGAGTGGTGGTATGCCAATCCTTGCAACACCTATGTAGCAACCTTAGCCAAGGAGGACTCACTCATTCCTTTCTTGTGCTGCAATAAAGAAGCAAGAGAGCCTCCATCCATATATTTCAGCACAAATTTTATTATTTTTTGAAGTTTATAACATATTTATTAGTGCTGATTTATTCTAAATAGTTTGGAATCAATCTACACCATATGTATAAATGAACATTAAGATTTCAAAATTTTCAAAATTGTGTGTGAATAGTAGTTTTAATTTTTATTCATGATTTTTAATATGATAATTTAACTAGAAACCCAATTCAATTATTGTGGAGGATATATTTTTTTTTAATTTTAATTTTTAATTTTTTTAAAGGAGAATGTCTTCATCATTATATTTTTTATTTATTGTAATAAATTATGTAGAATGTATTTCATCTAATTTTTTGAAGACATTAGAGGTCTAATGTGTTTACAATTTTCACATACTGTAGCTGAGTAGGTACAATATCTTTTCTCTGATTCATTGAGGTAATTAGGAGATGCCATATATGTACTTGGAGAGGTTTGATCTTGAGTGGAAAACTTTGACACCACTCTTCTTAAAAATCTACAACTAACATACCTAGAAGAGGATTATTCATTATTTTGATTTTTATAAATTTTCAATAGAAATCTTCACTCTTGCATTAATAATTGATTTTCTTTGATTTATTGGGAAGGATTGAGAGGATTTTTCATCTCAATCACTTTACAGCCAACTCAATGTAGTCTCTTTTAGTATTTTTAAGATTTGTATTTTAATGAATTAGGATTTTTTGAATTTATATTTTTATGAATGGTATGACAAATTCACTTTACCTTTATTTACACCAATTGAACGATTGTCAAATTTGAAAATAAAGTTTACTCATGGCTTTAGATATCCATTAAAAGATATGGAACATTAAGAGACCTAATAGGTTCATTTCAAATCATTAGTTTAGAGTTGTTGCAAATTCATCAAATTGGGTAGATCTCTAGAGGAAAGATCATGGAAAGGCTCATCAAACTCACACCTTTTTTATTGAAAGAAAGGGAGTCAAAGGAGAAAAATGTAAATATAGAAAGAACTTTTTAAGTACAATTTTGCATCCATTTACTTGCATATGTGTTTATAGAATTAAATAAGTTTATTTAAAAACTCTAGGAGGATCATGTTGAAATTACTTCCATTGACACTACCATTGATATTACTAGTAACATGTTTTGTATGAGATTGAAAAGAGACATATATGGCATAGGTATAATACATATATCATCTTTTCTAAATATAACATAAGGAGGAAAACTCAAGTTTTCAAATGAAATATGTATGAGACATGTAAAACATTGATATTTGAGAGTATCCCTAACTCACGAAGATCGAGAACACTAAATGATTGCATTGTATGGAAAAAAGTTTTATAGTAAAGGCTATTGATTCTCTAGATACAATGTTCATGGATTTACCTATATTTAATGTTGTCAAATTTTTAAGCCTTTGTAATTATTATGAGGAAATGGATGACAAATACCATGAAATAAAAATATGGTTAACATGTGTATGTTAAAAACTTAGTGTTGGGAACTCACCTATTGTGGATACTATTAAATGTTTAGGTGAAATGGATGATTATGTTTTTATAGTTTATAAATCGCACCCCAAAAATAAATGTTTGGAGAATGGGATCTATGTGGAGATGAACTTGAATGGTTTGAAGGGTTTCCATGTTTAATATGGCTATGACAAGCTATTCTTGTTATTTCAGTGAGCACAACAATATGTGAAAGAGGTTTTTCAAAGTCAAACATTATAAATAATTATGATAGATCTAGAATTTATTTGAAAACATTGAATATATGTTAATATTTCTCTCCCTTTTTGTACTTCATGCTCAAAATGAGTTAGATGATAAAGTGATTTATGATTCATGCAACTGTTTTATCAAATGTTGGGAAACTAGGAAACTAATTAACTAAATATGACGAACTATTGTGCAAAATTATAAGGCTATAGATATGTAATAAATGACACAAATTGATTTAGAACATGCTAAATCAATAAATAGATTAAACATAAAAATTACCAATAAGAATATAAACATGGCTATAAAATTGAGATGTGGATTATTTCTTGAGTTGAGACTGATAGCAAGACTATGTTGACTGAGTGAAAATATGAAATAGGAGTTTTCAAAGTTTATGGATAGGATAATTGTAACTAGACAATAGAGAAGTGTGTTGTTGTTCTGAGGGAGTGTCTATGTCTAGTAGGTAATAAAAATATACAAAATTTGGGTTAGGTTCACCTTCACTTATTTATTCTATGGATTGTGTAAGAGATTTTGATTTAATGTGAACACCTCTATGTAGCTTATTTTCACTTGTAACCCTAACTCAATAGACCAAGAAAATAAATTAAATCATAGGGTAAAAAGGGGTTATCAACTATGGTTATCCTTGACCTCAACACCCCTTATATTGAGTGTTGCCTACATACCAATACTCCAAAGAAGGATCAAACTATATGTAGTTTTTTCATTGTTATGGTGGTGTGTGTGAAAGATTAGTACAAATATGTTAGATGCTAGTGCAATCTTAGTGTGATTTAGTTCTTCAACCATGATTTGTGAATTTTTATTCATACTTTAGCTCAGGGATACTAGGGCTATATGTACTCAAAATTGAGAGAAATACATAATTTTCTCTTAATCTATAATTATAATACTATGTAATTATAATTCTAGTGATTTTAAGTGTGGAAGCCTCTTGTGTGTAAAATGATTTGAAATGTGGATTTATAGTGGTATTTTAAAAATTACTTCAAATGAGGCTTGCTAAACTTATGGGTCAACCTTTTCATGAATTTAAATTTTATAAATTAGTTATAATTTGGTGGGAGGATAAGAGCAGTGGATTTGGATAAGAGAGTGATGCATTATTGTCTAATTAGGGCATTGTTGTCCAAGGAGGATAAATAACTAATATGGGTACTAGGAATAGTATGTGTGTGATCCTTGACTATTTTTCATGAGGAATAAGGACGTTCTCAGGTCAATGGTTTATTAGAAGAATGGGTCATCCCTGTAGAAAGTGAAGGATAATGGTCAAAAGGCCCTAGAATAAGACATGAGTTAAGTGTGTCAAAAGAGTGGTCATAAGTACATTATCTTAGCTTATATGTTAATTTATATCTCTACATTTATCTCTTTTTATTCTAGTAATGTTATAAAAATGAAAGTACTAGAGTAAAATGAAAAAGTGTGTACTTAAACTTACCTATGAAGTGTAGTCTTGAATGTAGGCCACAATGTTGAATTGTGTTTCACCCAAACCTATAATAAAATGTGTATAAAATCAGCACTTACATAAAAATGAAGTAAAGACAATAAAAAATATAGATATAATAACAATGAATGAATATAATTGATTGGGTATATGAACCATTGTGTTTTTCGGTGCAAAATGGGTGACTATAGAGGGTAGGGCCCTTGGGGATTTCTTTTCTAGTTAAAAATATTCGATTGGGTTGTGCATAACCCAATCCTCATGGATAAGGTATGTTTGAATCCATCATTGAATATTTAAAGTACTGAATTAGCTTGGAATCTCTATATGAATTCTGATAAAATGTTTTAGTGAAAAACTTGGTGAAAAATAAGGAAAAAAGGTGAACCAATTATTGTAGATGGAATAATGCTCGTTTCTAGATTAAAATTAGTTTTAAAAGTTAGTATAATCTAGGTCTGGTGTATACAATGTATATAATGACAAGTATTACCATTCCATATGTGAAACTAGTACAACATTGAGCAATGAGGAATTTGTATGCTGTGCACATGCCCCCCATCTAATATCTGGCGTATATGGATTTTGAGATTGAGTAATAATAATTTAAATTTTAAGAAAAAAAACATGTATGCTAACCTAGAACACATGTCATGCATGATGCCCCTAAATTAAGCAAATCTAATACAAACTTAGTTATTTTCTAGAATCTAAACTTGTCGACCTATTGTTAATTGTTTTGTATTATCTGAGACTTTGAGAAATTATGAAAGTGGTTATTTTCTGAGTACTAGGAAGATGTTGCCTTGTTTTAACAAAAACAAGGTGCATTATTATCTAAATGATGTGCTCCTATATAAAAATACTTTTTGAGTGCTTTCTAGGTATGAATTATGGTCCACTATGTAAATGATACAAATTTTTAAATGTGCATTATATTTTAGGAACTTAGTCTCTAAGATAAACCACTGTGTAGGCCCCCTATTTTGAGGTGAGTTAATGATCATGCATAATAAATTAACTCAAAATAAAAATCTATGTGAAATATGTAAAGAAAAGAATGTAAATATGAGTAGTAGTGATAACACGGAGGATCATAGAATGATCATATAGATAAATTGAGCATAATAGTAATGTGAGATGCATGTAGAAATAAACATACATAATGAGAATGTCAAGATAGATGTTCACAATTATGCATGTAGATAAATGAATCAAACTAAGTAGTAAAATTTGAATATAACTATTTTTGGGGGATGCATGTTTGTGGGGGATGCATGTTAGTTATCAAAGCATTGAAGGCCTAAGAATATGCATGATGTGCATCATGGCATAAAAAACTAAGAAAAAAATCAAACAAGTGTCATGGCCATAACACGTACAAATAAAGAGTACACACAAAACACACAAATCATGTAATAAAAGGTGAATGGGCTACATACAAGGGACCTTTATAAAAGTATCCATAAATGATGTAAACAAGTACTTATCTAGAAATTAATTGAGATGGGAGATATAGAGGTTAAAAACTAAGATAAGAGTTGATTTGAGTGTCGTGGATAAGATCCAAGTGTCAAAACCCTTCCTAAATAGTAGTACCCTAATTGGATAGTAGAATTAATGGTGATGGTGTCCTTTTTTGGCACTAGTGTCCTTTGTGTAGAACTATTTTGAGAATCTAGGTGCACCTATGTCTAAGTCTACCAAGCCTATTCCTAAGTGCAAGATTTTTTATTCACTATCGATGACTTATTTTGATTAATTTTGTATACAAACCCTAAACCTCCATGTTGTGAGGGCATCTAGTTGGCACAAGTAGAAAAGTATGATGTTAGTGGGGTAGGTTGAACATCCTCAACACCTTGTTGTGATGATATTTGAATACATACCAATACTCTGAGGAGGGATCAAGCACAATATAATTCTCACCACATAAGTGTTGGTACAAGTGAAAGTGAAACTAGTATGAATGTCTATTTGAGTGATTTTAAGTGGATCTTGAGATTAGAAATCTAAGTATTCTGAGCTTGAGGTGGTTCTATGTAGAAGTAGGGTAGAATAAGGATTGATAACCTAGATTGCGCACCACTTGTTTTTAGTTAGTTTATGTTATTTGCATCTAATTTCAATCTGCTAAATAATGGGATAAAAGTCATGTATATATTTTGTTCTTGTGCTTGTGCAAGTCTTAAAATAGGTTTAGGCCAACCTTAGGTTATTTTTGTTTTGAAAATGTATTTGTTGGTGGCCAAAGGTGGAAAAAGGATAATAGCATCCAAAATGGGACACTAGCGCCATTAACACTACTATCCAAATTATGGTGCTAGTGTCCAAGTGGCATAACTTGAGGAACTAGGGGACAAGATGTTAAATTGAGCATCTAGGACTACTTTAGGGACGTGTGTGGCCATCACAAATGTTGGTTAAGTGTCTAAATAGGACCTAAGATAGGTCTAGGTCTAATTTAGGGATGGGTGGTCTGAAATAACACTCTTAAAACTCAAGTGTCATTTTTAAATGATTATATTTTCTCTGACCCATTTATTCTAGAAATATAACAAAGTTAAATGACTAGGATAAATGAAAAAGAATCATACCTAAACTTACTTAAGAGGCAAAACCCATGAATCTCAATCTAAGTATGTGAATCATGATCCATTGCATGTCTTATAAAAAGGTGCATAGATCAATCCTTATTTAGGATATATCAAAAGAAAATAAAAAGATAAGTAAAGATATAAGAGAGAGGAAAGGAATGAATACACCTCATTGGGTATGCAAACCAATACATAAACTTGGTGATGACCTGTGTGTGTGCATGTAGATAAAGATAAATTGATGAATAACTCAGACTGAATTGAATGGCTTGCTCAATCCCTATGTGTGGGTGGCTCAAGAACTCAATCTAATTTTGCCTCCATCATTTCCCATCCTTTCTTGGTGGATCATGACCTATGAATAGATTAGATTGGATTAGATTGATAGTGTGTCCAACCCTCTCATGTAGGTGGCTCAAGAACTCAAGTAGAGTATGAATTCATCATTGCCTACCCATGTGTAGTAGATGCATTTGTATCTATATTTTGAAATGTAAATAAATATGTGTAACTATAATTATAACCATATATGTCAGACCTATGGCCATTCTAGAATATTAGGCAACTCTATGCCACTCAAGAATAATAACCAATCTAGTGTGTAATTTAGAACATGGTGTCTGGTGTGTACAACATAGAGAATGACATGGAGTTTATCATTCTATATAATCAATTGGTGCATAATTAAGCATAACAAAATAATATGTTGCACACATGCGCCCAAATATTATATCTGAGCATATGGATTATGAACTAATTTGTAATAATTTGTGTTTCAGTATCTAAAGCTGAAACAAGAATGATTGTACCATGTATGATGCCCCAAATCTAAGGAAATTTTTATGAATCTATGATAAAATGAGCCAAAAATGATAATCTATAAATGAAATTTCATAAACCTATACTTTTCTAACCAATCTAAAATTTATTTAAATTAAGGCTAATGAATAGTAGTACCATATCTTGGATAGTAGTGTTGATGGTGCTACTATCCCAATTTAAGTGCTAATGTTCAACTATTGTAATTTTTTTGCAACATAAATTGGTCTCTATGTCACTATTTCTCATCATGTTTTCCTAAAGTATATTATTGTATTATGTGCCTATGTGCTGAAAACTATACTCTGAGGGCATACAAATAGCCTGATCTCTATGATAAACCTTTTTGAATGTCCCCTCTTTTGAGGGTATTTCTTAAACATGTGAAAAATATATCCTCAAAATAAAAATCTCTACAAAATATGTGTTAGCCATAGCATATAGGATATCTATGTAATAAACTAGTATATTGTGCATATGTAACATTAGAATGTAAGATAGTCTAAGCATAAGTTTATAATGTATGATGTATTTTATATATATCATTCACAAGGCTATTAATATAGATATAACAATGTATATGAACAAAAAATATAATAAATAAACTGAGTAACTACCTAGGATGATGGGGCATGATGTCCATCATAGCACCCAAGTAGGAAGAGGAGATGCATGAGGTCTCTCATGGCATCTAAAATTTGAGTGTCTAAAAAATAAGAGACAAGTGTCATGGCCATGACACATACATGAAAACATACATACAAAACACATGAGGCATGTAAAGTAGGACAAGAGGCCATAATATAAGGGACATGTGCATATGTCACTAAATCTAAGAAAGCAAGATATACAAAGACATATTCAAATATCCACATACAGAAATAACAAACAAGTTATCTTAGAGCCACATGAAAGGAAATGTTTAAATTTCTACACACACACTCAAGAAGGCACACACAAGGACATGGGCCCATATCCAAAGCATACATATAATGAGAATATGTTGGCATAGATCCATAGAGCAATGACATATTCAAATGTCCTCGAATAGAAGAATCGTAGAGACACAATCAAGTCTAAACTAGGAAATATAGAAATGAAAGTATTCACAAACATGTGGTACAAATTTTTATAAGCACAAATTTTTACATAAACTATGTCTAAAGTATTAGCAGTTGGCAAAAAAATTGAGTAGGTATAGGATTATCTATGTCAATCTATAATAATGCTAAATCTATGATGTAGAGTTTATAAAGATGTAATCTAGAAATCAAAACTATGTATAAGATGCTGCCAAATAGGGGAATGTATCAAATGAACAGCACATGTATATGTGTATATGCCCCCAATGGGTAAATAGTAGTAAATGTAGATCTATGTAGTGGACCTAGGTCTTTTAAGTATCTACGAACACTCAACAAGAACAAGTGAAGCATGTATGCGTGATAAAATCCAACTATACTAAGATAACTATCATATGTAGTACTTGATAAATATAAGAATGTAATGAAATAAATTCAATAATAAAGTAGAATGATAATATTATATCACAATATGATTGAAATATAGTACAATATATGAAAAAAGACAAGCCACTTTGAGGGGGCATCCTCTATAAGATTCAATAAGTGTGGAATTAATAATATGATGATAAAAAAACTACTCACTACCTTCTATATATAGTCTACCTAGGCTATGGTTACTCCATAGGGCAACCTACTAACCAAATGAATGCATAGAGAAATGTGATTTAACATAAAATATGTATAAGTAAGCCACAAGTCAACTATTCCTATCCCAATACATGTGATACGTTAGGGGTGTAGCATGCCCTTCCCCTTCAAACCAACATCATCCTCAATTTTGAACAACTCTGGATGTTGTTGCATAAAATATTCACCTTCCTAAGTTACATCTTCATTTCTCAAGTTATTCCACTTGATTAGATATTCCTTAATCTCTCTGGTTCTCAACCTCTCAGTACATGTTTTCAAAATCTTCTCTGGTTCCAAAATGACTCATCCTTCTTCAACTAGTTTTGGTAGTTCTATCTAGACTAAATCCTTTTGTCTAATGACTTTATTCAAGCATGAAGCATTAAATAATAGATGAATGATCCAAATCCATCTTTTAAGCCACACTTTATATTTTATCTAGAACTTGATAAGATACATAATACTTAGGAGCAATTTTGTTATCCTTAAAAAGCTACAACTAACATACCTAGAAGAGGATTATTCATTATTTTGATTTTTATAAATTTTCATACGCCTGCCCATTATTTGAAATGTAATTATGGTTGATAAACATTTTATTATTATGTTT
>JARHVA010000445.1:5142500-5177500 GCA_037957365.1 Torreya grandis
CACTACTTACAGGAGAGGTTTTTAATACCTCACTAAGGCTATGAGCCAAATGATTAAAAAATGTGAATATGGATTTGAATATTTGTTAACAAATAAATAATTTTGTTGATATGTGAATTATTTTGTTGCTTATTGGGATTAAATCTACCACTCACGAACTAAAAGGAACGGATTTTTTTTGTGTATTTTAGGTTTATTTATTTTGGCTTTTACATAAATGGAAAATTCAGTGCAGGTCTTGGGCTTTAGAAACATGGATATTTCATAGCCAAAATCAAGCAAAGATTTCAAGAGAGCCATCTTGATTTTCACTGTTAGTTTTCAACATGATTAATACTTGGATTTTTTTAGTCATCTTTGCTTATAGGCCAAGTTTATTATACCTCACTAAATCTATGAGCCAAATGGTTTTAGATATGGCTTGGACTGTTTGTTAAAAAAATGTTGATCTATGAATTATTATATTGATTATTTGGATTAAATCTAGCCTTCATAGAGTGAAAGGAATGGTTTTTTTTAGTATCATAGGTTTATTTATTTTTACTTCTATAGAAATGGTGAATTGGGTATAGGTGTTAAGCCTTGAATATTTTCTAAAGAATAAATAATTTTTTCAATCTGTGAATCATTCTGTGAATTCTTAAACTATAGTAGTTGTAGTTTGATTTAATTCAATCAATCTGTGAATCATTTGGAATGAGTAATTTTGGATTAGAAAAATTAATAATTATTTAAGGTTAACTCATGTAATAGATGGTATTAATAATATTGTAACAAAAATAATTTACATGAATGTAATTCATACAAATATGTATTTTATTTATATGTATGAATTACATGTATACAAATATCCTATTGTCATTGAGGATGACATTTTGAGCATAAATGAGACCATACCTATACTCCATCACCTAAATTTTTTTTTTGGGTGATAAATCCATGTTTTTAATCACTACAAAGAAGGTTATGCTAGTGCGAATCATACAAACATGTTTATTCGAATTGTATAACAATACTCAATAATTTAATTGGAAAAGCATAGGATAATATTACATAGTAAAAAATTAGACATGAATAGATAAACTAAGGTGTAAAATAAGGCTACTTTCTCATACTTAATCCTTATGTATAACAAAATACTTTGTCTAGACTTGAAAATAAAGACAAAAAGTTACATACTTTTAGTTTCTGAAGATCTTGCTCCTTTAAGACAAAAAGTTGCATACTTATAATTTTTCAAGAGCTTGGTCCTTCAAATCTTCTATTGGTATGTTTTTCACTATGATTGATGTTATTGGAGTGTTTATCATGCCACCTATCATTTCTTGAAAATTTAGTGTTCTCCCTTGTTACAAATAACTTATCATATACACTTTATTAATTTGACTAAGTGGACTATCTAGCTTATAATTCCCTATGCTTACAAAGGAAGGAGCATATATGTTTGTCATTTCCATCATAATTAGATGTTGTTATAGAAAAATATTTTCTATTTTTTTTAACCTTATCTATCTCTCCACCTCTTTCATTTCTTTCGCATACTCCCTTATCCTTTTCTTCTACTCCTTCTCATGATTTTCCCTTTGTCTTTATTCTTCCTTTTATTTCTTTTTAACTCGTTCTCAAATTTTCTACTCCTTAAAATCCATATTAATTTATCTTAATGAATTATTCTCTTATAGTTTTTGTTTCCTCCTAGCCTTAATTTCCTCTATTTCCTTCTTTAGTGTTTCTTGGCCACAAAAAAATTCTAAAAAATCATCTGTAGTTAAAATTTAAGACTACTTGCACAATCTTATTGTACCTTTTGATAATCGAGGGGAATTTTGCACAACCCTCTCTATTGGAAGTTTAATAAAACTAACTAAACTTGATTTTTTTTATTTAATTTGAATGCATTCATGTTCTTCATTGTTATTTGCTAATATATCTTTTATTTTTTCAAGATTAATTGTATCATCATAATCATGAAAATCCCCTATAACAGAATAGTAGTGCACTAAATCTTCATCAAGTAAAATTGCATGAGATAATGGAATTTAAAGGCCCATATCTACATAGGAAAATTCCAAGTTTACACCTGATTATGTTTCCCCTCCCTTGATCTTATCTGGTTGGCTTATTTGTGAAGGCAAGATCAACCCCTCTCCAAAAACATGTTCTTGAATGTCAGACACATGCTTACCTTAACCTATTTCTTCACCTTCTTCAGTACACTCTTATGTTTTGGTTACATGTGTAACCTATTGGTATGAGGTAAAATTGGATCTATATTATCATTTCATCTACTACATGTCCTTTTTTTTAAAGCTCAATGATTCCATCTATTTCATCCTTTCCATATCCAACCAATCACATGATGTTTTGTATTGTAGTCTCATCATATTCATCTATAAATTCATATCCTTCACTTGGTTCTAGGTCTTCTACAAGTGCTTGTCTATTCAGTGGTCATATACTTATTATCTTAAAACTTGACTTTATATTTTCTATAGAAAGAGCATTTTTGAAAGTTACGCTACCCAACTCAATGAAGTCAGACCTATTGATCTCTAGTTTATGATTTTGAGTAATACACTTTGAAATTTTATATTTGAAATAATTTTTTAATGGTGATAAGACCCTCACATCTAATGTTTGTATCTTTTTGGAATTATGTAATGGAAGAGTAACAAGATCAATTCCTAAACTCCTAACTTCTTCAATAGTTTTCATTGCTACATGACTCTCATGGCCATTAAAAATAAATAGATGCCTATTGGAAGGAGAAACTTCACTTGGTATTGATCTCTTGAAATGGTGTATCAAATTAGGAATCATTTATTTTATCATCTAAACATGAGGTTGGGTTACCATACATGCTCCTAGTTTGTAACACATAATGTAGTTTTTTAGTTATTTTTTCCCTTGAAAAGGTAGGATCTAGAAATGATTTGGCCTACTGAATTAACACAAGAAGGAATGGTGAGTTATTCCCTACTCTTTGTAATTTTATGATGAACACTTTGACATCCTTTTTTTTCTATGACTCACATACCAGTGTCCTTGCCAACTTGAAATCCAGTTTCATCACAGTTCCAAATATTGTAAGGTCCATAATGGTTAGCTTCATAAACCTTCTCCAAGTTATTATAAAATTAATCTAAAATGGAAGGCCTTATCTAGAATTATCTATCTCTATCCAATCCTTTTGTTGATTTAATAGACAAGTCTGAGTGCCTCTTATTAAATTGAGCCCACCTAGACTGGTTGGATATTACATCTTTAAAAGGGTTGGGCTTATTTTCACATATGTGGGATACATATGACTTGAGTTATATAATTTCAAGTCCATGACTAGGTTATGTCATATCTTTGCACTATTGAACAACCTCAAGTTCTTCCTCATATGCCAAAATGGATGGTGGGCCCTTTTTTTGGGTAGTTGTAATACCCAACAACTAATAATTAAGTGTGGCTACAGGGATTCCCCACTTTTTTCTCATAGCTCAAGTGGAGTAACCATTTTTTTCAACATCCCTCATAGTGTGCTTCATTTTAGTTATAGTCTATTGAGTTTGGATGGATAAATTTTTAGTTACTAAAGGGCATGTTGTCATGTGTGTATTAGTTTTAGGTTGTTTGTGTGAATTTACAGCTTCTTCACATTATAAATTTGTAGCATCCCCTCTTCTTCCTATTTTTGTATTGATCTTTGACTTATGAAATTTTATCTTTCTCTTTGAATTTTTAATTACGTTTTCATCATAAAATATGGAAAAGTTAATAACATGCATTATAAAATGATAACATATATGCTATGCTAATAACATTACATCTTATCTTTCCCTTCAACAACAACACAAATTTAAACTAGTGTGATACAATGTAGGTATTGAACTGTGAAAATACAAAATAGTTATGTGTGACTCAACTTATATATGGGTTTTTTGAATGGGGAAAATAGGATGTTCAATACAAGATGGTGATGTGTTATTACTTTGCTACCTTGATTAGGGTGCATGCATAACATGGGATGAGCACTGTTAACTAAAGTCTAAGTGTCCCACATTTGGCTCCCACTAATACATTTTCTAGGATTTCAATTATCACAAAGTGTTATATGAAGAATATTTATATATGTATATAATTATATATGTATATGGGTTGTGTAGTCAGATTCATTTAAGTGACTAACTTCCTCTGTTAATTATTTTGATATTATCTCTAGTTAAATGGTTTTAGGGATTCTAATCACAATATTAAACTCAACAACCTATAGATAAATGATCCTATACACTCTAATTTTGTATAAAAAATATATTACCTTATAAAGTTATAAAACATGTAATAAAATTTAGGTTCACCAAAAAATATATGTATAAATACATCTATGTTAAATTATATAACATATATTCATAAATATTGAAAATAAATATAATCATACTTATGATATTAATATTTGATCTAATTGCATAAATATTTTTTCCTTTTTTATTAAATGACAATAGAGGGGTTTATAGTAATATATGATTTCACATAAATTTAGAAATAGTCATTAGGACTAGATTGTAGAAATAGGATTTCTAGAGCTAGACAATGAGAACCCAAGAAGCTCACATTGACTTGAATAATTCAGTAGAATTGTAGACTTGATGTTTCTTATAAATTAGCTTCATACATTATATGTTTCTATTAAAATTTAAACATGTTGAAAAATAATCAATTAATGTATTCATTAGGTTTATGGATCTAAAAAACACACTCATTTTCCTAAAATCTTATGTGGGTCCCTCAAAGATTTATTTCCTTTTTTAAAAACAAATAATACAGTCACATCAAAGAAGCTGAAAATATTGGGGGTGTGTTTTGTGCCATGTGTTATCCTTAGATTCATTCTTATGAGGCCCCTAGAATGTTTATATAATCTCACAATGAACACACCAATTATAATGCATGTCCAACCAAGTAGTATTGTAATGATGCAATTTATACTATATATGGATTTTCAGGCTACAATGAATGTTTTATGGAGTAATAATTGATTCAAGATTATAAAAATTGAGATAAAAGAGAATAAATATAAACATTAAAGAGGAAATTGAGAGAAACGAAGATGAGGACAAAGATTTTAGATATTATCTAGGATGGTATTTTAGTGGCATTATTGAATTTGTTTCATTATAATATTTGATCTTAAAAAGGGTGGTCTAATCTTCTAATATTACTTGTATCAATGTTGTTTATTAAAAAATGTGGATTTAAGGGCTCCAAGCTAAACACCAATGAGAAATAAAGTGTATAACTTAGATAAAATTTGATTGAAAGACTATAAATTATTGAATTATGTTTATTGTTTGCTTACCTGTTGTTGGTGCAGTTGATGAAATACATTAAAATTTGTATCAAAATTCTCTAGAAAGAGTGGTATGGGAGTAAAAATACATGATAATGATTATTTATAGAGGAAACATGAGATTCAAATTTGAAAAATCTTATGATCGATGGAATTGCATCCCACTAGTTCATTTAATTTTGTTTGGATTGATTTTTTTATTTTTTTTCAATTGTTTTTAGATTGCATTAAAGAATTGGGTGAACCTTATGTCTTTTTTTAATTATGTAGGTACACCTATTGGAGCAAAGAGTGGAAGATGTTTAAAGTGAATAGTTTGAACTTTTAAAATTAAAATGAAAATAAAGTGGATGTATACTTGAACAATTTGTTTTGAAAGTTTGCACATGTTGAATTATTACTTTGATAATATTTTAACTTTTAATAGTAATTAAAATGACATCAATATACAAATCTATATTATTGAACTCAATATTTGCATTTATTCATGCAAATTTTTAATTGAGATATTTGTAGTTGAAATATAGTGTACTAACAATAGTAAAATATTTGTGTACATGTTTAATATTTCATATGCATTATGGAAGAATATCAATTCTCACTTATTGGTTATAAATATATTTATTGTTAATTAAAATTTCATATACTTTTAGTAAAAATGTGTTCAATATTTGGGCCCCATATCACCAAATACCCTCTCAACTATCAGACCCATCTCAACTATTGGGTCCTCTCCCTTAGGGAGCACTCAAACAATGGTAATGGTCAAGGGGAGATGGCTCCTTGACTAAAAGATAGATTATTCAATGAACATTTTTGTATATATTTTGTTCTATGAATTAAAATATTGGATTATTCAATAACAATACAATATGAGGATTTTAGAGTTGTAGAATCAATTTCAAGACACACATTTCAATTTATAAATTAGAATTATAGAGGGGATGCTAAACACATAAATATATTCATCAACAATTAATAAAAAATTATGCTAGTAGGGGGTCACTTCCATTGAGGCATCAATTCTATTAGGATTAGAATCATGGTATATTTGATTTTTATGCTATCAAAAATGAATTCTTTCAATCAATGTCCATAATAAGTTTTCTTATGTAGATATGTAGATTTTAAAGTTTTACAATAAATTTAAAGATAAGCAAATTAGGTGTATCCAACTTGAAATAACAATCCACTTTTTATAAGCTTGTTATAATGGGATTTTTAGAAGCTTTCTTTTGTAAAAATCAAATAAGAGGGGAGGAAAAAACATACTCATGCTTAATGAATCAACCATTTTGTTATTAGGAGAAAAAATTACTTTGTGGTATCTATAAATAATAAACTATTATATAATAAGAGGACAAGATCCATTGCGGCATCACCCCCACTAGCATAAGGATCATGGTAAATTGGGTTTGAATGTTTCCTTAAACCAAACCTTCCATCCAATATCATATTAAGTCTTTATGTATAGAAGGAATAATTTTATAGTCATAGAATCAACTTAAAGATGCACTAATTAGGCTTATTTGACTTGAGATTGTAAGAAATTTTCAAATTCTTGTTTCGATTATAGTAACCCCACCTTTAAGAGTTGGTGTGGAATCCATCCCTAGACATAGTAGGAGGTCTGTGTCTCCAAAAATGAGACAAAAAAGGCTTAGAAAATAAATATCCAAAAGAGAAAAACTTTAGAATTCAACCATAGGACCCAAAAACCACAAGTACAATAGGCTCACCTAAGCCAATGAACAATATGTACAAAAGGGACCAGTCTAAAAGTTAAGAATATGGTAAAACCCAAAATTTGAAATTCATATTGAAACCATCTTACGATGTATCCCAATGGCCAAATATATTCATTGATCCCCCAAATAGGGTAACCCATGATAGATTTCTGACAACCATCATAACAAGAAAAGTATAATTTGTAATTGTGAAATATAAATAAAATAAGATTATATTACTATATATTAGTGACCCATGATTCAAATGAGGATTTTTTAGCTAGTATCCAATTGGAGAAATTTTATAATTAATATTTAGGTTTTAGGGTGTTCTAAAACTGATGGTGAGGAAATAATTATCTTTTGGTAAGCTTAGGTGAATTTTTCTCTTGTGGGATCATAACCCATAGGTCTCAGATTGCAGCCTAACATGTGTTTGGTGAAATAAACTAAAATAATTGAGTAATTTATCAATATAATCTAGTAGGATCAATTATAGATGTAATTTATACATCACTAATGTGTAATGGTGTGTGTGTGTGTGTGTGTGTGTGTGTTTAGAATTTGGGCTCACATATTATGCATTGACTTAATTGAGTTTAATATAACAATTGTTTTGTGGTTGCTTATGAGTTACCTCAAGAAGGTGCTATAGGTAACATAAGGGCCACTTCCAATGTTTAATTTACTCCTTTGGGATAAATATCATTGTTAATTAGGTTTGTATGTTATGTAAAAATAATCCTTCCATTAATGGAAGAATTTTATAGATACATAGATTAAACATGTGACTTGATATGGTAAGACAATTCTAGAAGCTTATTGTAAGGATATTATCAATCAACCAATATGTTAGTAGGATGGGTATTTTCATTGTGGTATCACCCCTGTGGCATAAGTATATTGTTACATGGGGTTTATATGTTCCCATTAACCAATACTTCTAACCAATGTGGCAATAGAATCAATTCAAAAATTTTAGGATGCATAGATTAGGCATATCTAAGTTGAGATCATAAGCATCTTTAAAACATTATATTTATAATATTTTTTAGGTTTTATAATTCAAAAAAGAAGAGAATAAAGATTAAAAAAAGACATACTCATCAACAAACTTTCAACCATTATATTATTAGGAAGGCCACTTTTATTGAAACATCACCACCTTAATATAAAGAGCATAATATATTAGATGTATATGTTGTACAATCTATTTTCAAAATATTCTAAAATAAGTATTTTAGCATTGTTCTCATTCCATTAAAGTAGAAATGTGATAAAAAATTCAATCCTCATAATTATTTTTGTCATAAATTTATCCCATCACTTTCAATTTTTTTAGAACCTCAATAATATTGTCAATTTAGTATGTGAAATTGTACTTAGTAAAGAAATAAAATAGAAGAGAGAAAATTAAAAAATACAATAATAAATTAAAACATACATGTATACAAATCATAATTATCCTCATCTTCAACACAACCAGAAGTAAATAACTTAGAGGGACTTATGTCAACCCTAATTACATATAATATATATCTAATTGGATGCCCCAAAAATATTATTGAAGAGTTTTGTGAACAATTAAGAATTTGAGTAGCATTCCATATCCTACTAAAATAGATAAAAAAGAATGGAGATGTGGAATTTTGGAGATGCACTCAATGGTAAATATGGTAAATACCCTTTTAAAAAGGCAAACATGAGTGTAGCCCAATCTTGTTTCTATCCTAGTGTTAGAAATGGAAAATGACAAGTAGCATTCTAACAATGTTACTCACAAACTCCAATATAACATGCATAAACATCATCATTTACATTTCCATTTCCATTTCCACCATAACTACCTAGGTTATAATGTATGAATTGTAGCTATCATGGCTAGGCTACAATACTATCCTAGTCACCCAAAGTCAAAAATATTCACTTGTTCTAAGTTCTTATTAATCAACAAAAATTTTGTGTGAAGGTGTGTCAAATTGAAGGGTTTGATGGCTTGCGTAAGAATAGTTTTCAATAGATGAGTTACAACTACCATCAGTAGGATATGATATATTCCTACTAACCCTAAAGTTAGTAAACAATATATTCATCCACAACCAATAAATTATTATTATAGTAGGAGTGTTGATTATATTATGACATTTTCATTATTGGTATCAGGATTAGGGTATATTGGCCTTGTATGGTGTGAATAAGGTTTATAATCAATGTAGCATTAAGTTTTTTATATAGATATGATAATTTGTGTGTTGTATAAGCAATTTTAATATACAAAAAAATAAATGTATTTCAATTAAGTTAATGAAACTTTTTTATTATTTTGTTGTAAAGGGACTTATTTATTTTTTAATATATATATATAAAAGAGGAGGAAATGTTAAAAAATAAAAGATATTTATATATCAATAATTAACCATTATATTAATATGATGAATGTTTTCATTATAGTATTACTCATATTAACATAAAAATTATGATATATATTATATTTTTAAATCATTTCAAACCAATACATCAAACTATTGATGAAATAAAAAATCTACTTGATTCTAAGATAAGTTGTCTAGAATCCTAAATAACCTGCAACCAAAGACTCATGGAGCTCTTCAATAACCTTATACATCAATTTTTAATTCTTTACTAAGCATAATTTATCCATGTACCATAGGATGTCTCGTTTTCATAAAATTTATCTAAATTTATTTGATATTATTGAAGTTGTTGAATGACATTGTGAATAGATGCGTCCTATTATCATTCAAATATTACTGAGCATCCACATAAGATACTTATAATATGGATGTCACACAACCAAGTATATTTATTTTTATCCCTTTTAGAGAGTGCATCTATTATGAAATTCTCCTCCTCTTTATTGTAGATGATTCGAAAGTCATATCCCAACATCTTTGTGACCCAATTTTGGTTCTGTTCTAATGACAACCTCTACTCTAAGAATTATTGTAGACTAAAATTATCCACCATCATTTTAAAATGACCTCCCATGAAATAATGCTTCCATTGCTTGATTGCATAAATAATATCTAACATACTTAAATGTAACTTATCAACCGTTATGTTAGTAGGGGCAATGTTATTATGTTATCACTTCCATGAAATAAGGATAATGGTACATTGGATTTATGTGTTACCTCAAACCAAACCCTTAAACTAATGTGGGAATAAGTTGTTTTAAATAGATATAAGGATTTTATATTGATAGAAGAAATTTTAAGTAAAATCCATCATCAAATAATAATGAATTATTGTTTAAGATTATTGTAAGTTGTATTCTTTTAAGTTTTTGGCCAAAGAAGCCAATATGGGAGGTCAAACAAGGAAAACATACTTGTCAAAAACTAATCAAACATGGTGTAAATATAATAGTCTCTTCTAGTGTTGAATTTTGCTTTTTCACATAAGAATCATGGTAAATTGGGTTTTTATGTTGTCGTAAATCAAGCCTTCAAATCTATGTAGGATTAATTTTTCATTTGAATATGGGGATTTAAAATTAGGAAAATAAATTTGTAGATGAATGTATTAAGCATATCTGACTTGAGATTGTAAGACATTTATATATATTATTAATTGTATTTGCCATATGGTAAATAAAAAATACTAAATTACTTATATATTTTTAAATAACTTACCATAAGTAAATAATATTTGCCATATGGTAAATAACAAACTACTAAATTACCCAATGTAAATATTAATCCCCAACATTTTCCCAATTAGTTTTTACATGGTAAAACATATTTTGTTATCTTATTGTAGTATGCCACCTCTATGTCCTCATGATCTTCTCTTCAACTATGTAAAATACGGCTTGCACAAAACTCATACATATACCAATGCACATTTCTCCAAAAGGTTGTATTCCTACAAGTAGCTTTCATGGATGGATACAATAACCACCCAAGCATGAACAAAGATATACACTTTTGTTCATCTTTCACACTTATCTTCTGATGGTTTTACCCAACTTCAACCAATAACCTTACCTAATTGGTTTTGTAGGTGTACTAATAACATTTCATAAATGGTTTTTGCAGGTTCACCAAAACCCTTACACAATTAGTTTTACAAGTTCAACAAAAACCTTACACACTTAGTTTTTTAAATCCACCAATAACCTTACATAAATAGTTTTTCATAGTTTTATATTTACATCATGATTTCTAAAATACATTCTAACTAATATTCTACAATGTTTATGCAAAACAGGTTACATAGGGAATACTCACAAGTGAACATGAATTTACTACATTTTTTATTATTTTCCACACTCCAAAGAAAAAAAACCTAAAATCCACAACACAACTGAAACACAAGTTATATTACTAGAAATGTGGCCCTATCATTGATTATTGATGAGATGTCACTAAAACATCTCCTTCCTTTGTTGCCTCCAACCTCCTTCACTTGACTCACTTAGCCAAACTAGTCATGATGTGCTATGATGGTTCTGGTAGGTTCTCTATTGGTTACTTCCATAGAAATTAGAACCCTCCATAATGTGGAAATATATAAATTTTTTTGAACATTGATTTCAATTGAGAATGCATCCTTTTACAAAATATGAGTCAAGGTAATTATTTGTATAAATAACTCTTTTACATAACAAAATAAACTGAAACAATTATAATATATAATGACTTGATAACATAACAATCAACACACACAAAAAAATAAATAAATAAATAAACAAAAAAACACACTTAAACTTCAATTCTTTTGTCACATTTCTAATGACCCAGATCATTTTAATGTAAACTATATTAATGTATAAATATTAATATAGACTATTTGTAAAAGACAAATACAAATGAAAAGAGACCGATTTAAGATTTCATACACCATACATACAAACTTTAAAAAATATAATTAAAATGATTGATATTTATTTTAATATGATATTGACATAGAATATTAAATAAACAATGAGTAGGCTAGAAGACTTTTGGCTAACTAGCTTGGCCATATAAATTTATGACATGCATTTGCACTACTATGCATAGAATAACTAGGTCATGATTGATGGAGATTAGACACAGATATACATATACATCTAATCATAGAACACCATCAAGATTAGATGTTGTTATATTAACAAACCAACATGTCGTGCATCATATGTCTAGTGGTGAATCCACATGCTTTCAGGATTCTCTGTACGCTCAATGCATCAATGGATGTTTCTTTTAAGATAATTGTGCTTCTAATATCTACTAAATTTTTTATGACAGTTCATGGCATGAGCTTTACATAGTCCTGAAGATAGTATAAGTCACATTTATACTATACATGATAATATGAAGCTTTACAATCCCATCTTTAAATTTATACAGTGGTCAGAACTGTAGAATTTGAATGTATGGAGGGACTTTTATTGACTTGATCAGTATGATACTGATCCCTTACATAGGATATCTAGATAAACCAAAGATTCACATGGTGAAAAATCCATTAGATGTTTTTTAGAACATAGACATCATGAAAATATATATTTGTATAGTAATGTCAAATAGCTGCTCCATAGAAGGCCCTCATAACTGACGAATTGACATGGATTTTGTCGATGCAAAATGAGACTGAAGGTAAACTTGAGTCTATGGAAAGAGATATGATGCAGTTATATTGGTGACTAAGGACAAGTGAAAATATGGCAAAAATATATAATATTCATGTCAGAATTGACCACATGAGAACTAACAACTAAAAAAATCAACATAGATCTATTCATTTTTTATCAGCTATATGTTAAAAATGTCTTAATAAATAGAATTTCCCATCATATATTTTTCATGTAGCTCTTGAAGAAAATGCCCAATTTCCTTGATTTAACTTCTTGAAAATTCCATTATCAATTCATTACAGACTCTAAAGCTATGGCTCTCTAATACCAATGATAGGTATTATAGGATCTAAACACAAAAGAAAAGTAATTTAAATATAAATCATGGTGAACACACACAGAGATAATATTTTAATCACATAATAATATTCTATTATTTTAAGACTATGACACACTCTTAAATATATATAAGACATGGTGGTCTTATATTTTAGGAGGTTTCTACAATTACTACTCTTGTCATAAAAATAACATAATCTCCTAGGTTGGTGATCTACGTGATTCACTCCAAATTCACATACAACTCTATTATAAAAAAATCATAAAATATATTATTTTTACATAAAATAATATATTATTAACTTATCATAATTAAATAATATTTTTCATGTGGTAAATAACAAACTACTAATTTACCCAATTTAAATACTAATATCCAACATAACAAGCTTCTTGTAAGTGTCATAAACAAGCAATCGACTATTGTATTAGCAAGAGGGACAATACTATTATGGCATTATTTTTATTGGCATAGATATCATGGTGTATTTGGTTTGTATGTTTCTGTTGACCAATTTTTTCCCCCTGGCAAAATTTTGGTCAACTTCTTCTCTGGCTTTTCGAAGCCAGTCACTTTCAGGTTGCGAGTTCATCTTCAAGTTCATGCTCAGTTCAGGCCTAGTTCATTGGTTCAGCGTGGTTCATCTCAGTTCATCACTTGGTTCAAGGATGGTCTAGGTTCAATGAAAATTTCAATGCTAAGTTCATAGGCCCTTTGGTTCATCGACGTGCTCCTTTGAACCTTGAGCCATTGAACCAAATTTTGGTTCAACAGGTTTGGTTCAAGGGGCTACCCTTGGCCAAAGGCACAGTCAAAGTCAAAGTGCCCTTTGGAGGGCGGGTGGACACTTCAAATATTTCAAAGGATTTGGGCCACTACAAATACAAAGGCAAAGAGCTGGGAAGAATTTTCGTAGACTTTTTGTCTGCGAGAAATCGTTCGCGGATAATGTAGAGAAATTTTTACTCTACGTTGCTTTCAAATTTTTAGTCGAGCACTGCAATTTTGGTTCTTCAAGCAAAGCCATAGAGTTTTGGAGCAGAGGACGGGTTCATTTTGCCTAAGTGTTGAAACGTAGTGGAAGCTGCCAAGTGTCATCCTCAGAGCACGGTCCCTTTTTGCCTCCTTTGCTCTTTTCATTTCAATTTTGGCCTAAGTATTGGATTCAAGCGGAAGCGGCCATGTGTCGGCCTCTGAGAGATGAAGATGTCTAGCTGGAGACTTTTGAGGACCTCATTTTAGCATTCTAGAGAACCACAAATTGTGCCACGTACCCAGTAGTAGTTAAGGGGAACACACCACATGTCAACATCCGTGTATCGTACGAGGCATCCATGTTTTCTATTTTGACAAAAACTTCCAACAAGCTAAGCGATAGAGAGATCAGAAAGCATCAGGTGGCAGTTGTAGAGGCCCTAAATTACCTTTTGAAGAAGTGGCAGAAGCCACCACATGTTGACTACCAAGAGCCCTTCGTTTCAATACCTGGGTCCATGCTTTCTATTCAACGTATAAAGGCATAGTTAATTTTGCTAGGTATCGAAATACAATGGAGGCTGCCAAGTGTCACCTTCCGTGTCCCTCTCTACTCCATCCCTAAAATAGTGGAAGGCACCACATAATCCCATCAGGAGAAGCAGAAGATGCCACATATCTTCCCAGGAGCAGCAGAGGTCACCACGTATCAACTTCCGAGAGACCACCTTTAAGCCTAATCACTGAATGAAGTTTGTGGTGGGTCCCGAATGATATTTTAAAGAAAGTGAAAGCAGCTAGTTGTCATCCTCTAGTGCCTTCTAGGTGATCAAGAGGATTTTTGGAAAATTGACAAAGGGTCCTCTCCCATTACAAACAGAACAAAGTGCTCGTCTACCTATTACAACAAAAATGGAGGGAAATTTGGTGAGAGTTAATTCGAGTAGATGGAGCAGTGCATCGAGTAGTTTTTTTTGGGGCTTGCAAGCATTAAAGATGCTATTTATTTGTCCCCTACCAACGGAGGTAGAATAGACAGTTGAGCGGCCCAGTAGGTGATGAAATTTGAAATTTAGGCGTGAAGAGAGGAACTAATCAGGAATCGCCATGCCACAGTTAAGGGCAGCCATTCTTCTCCAGCATGGATTTTTGAAGCATTGAATGCTCCAAAGTTCAAATTATTATTTTTTATTTACGTATTTGGGGCTATAAAAGAAGAAGAATTGTAAAATCTAAGGAAGGGGGGAATTCTCATAGTTTTAGACTTTCAGAGTTTTTGACCAATAATATCATTTGCTTTTGTTACATTATCTTGAGTTGAAAGGTTTATATGACTGTGTGTGTTTCTGCATCTTTTGTATGACTAGAATATTCAATAAGAAAATTGAACACTATGCCTTTGTTGATGTCATCTGTGTCATTTGCAAAGTAGTCTATGTTGTAGATTTTCTAGTGTTGTGATTGGAAATGTTATTTGCTTCTGTCCCATTTTTTGGAGTCTGAAGTTATACATAACTGTGCGTGACTTCTGCACCTCTAATGTGATTGGAAGATTCTATTAAGAAGATTGAACACTATGCCTTTGTTGACAATTCTTGTATCTCAGCAAAAGACTCCCCTGTTGTGAGCCTCTATTTCTGTTATTCCAATATTTTACATTGATCATGCACTTGTCTACTCTTAAATGTAATAGAATTACATAATAGTTTCACTGTGCTCAGGTTAGGATTAGGATTACTCTCAAGCGCATCGCCATAGTTAGGTTTCAATTCCTACATTTTGCATTTTTGTTTAGTCTCCTATCCCTTTTCCCCAACACCCAATACAAAATAAGAGACCAGCTTCTTTAAAATTTGGAGGTTGTTTTCAAGCTGCATTGTCCCACAGCTTGAAACTTCCCATTGTTGTTGATTAAGATCTAGCGCCATTTTAAGACATCAATAGATAAAATCCCGTGACTGACGACAAACCCACGAAAATTGAGCGGAATAATTTTTGAGGACCTTTTGTCCATGGGAAAATGTTCGCAGACAAAAGTCTATAGGAAACAAAGCCATGGAAACTCAAACAGTGAAGACCCAGGGAAATTGTCTGCGAGGACCCGGGAGGACTGCCAGTTTACAAAGAGACCCATCGAAGGACCCCGAAGGGCATGTGCCCTTGCGAGGGGACTTCCAGCCAAATGCAAAGAGGCATTTTCAAGGGGCAGAGGGTCACCATCCCTCTGGGAGAAATGCAAAGGGTAAGTTTCAAAGCAAAGGGGTGCCTGCGGGAGGAAAACAAAAGCAAAGGCTGACAAGGGATCCAATATGATGCCATGTGGGCCCAATGACATCCCAGTGGCCATAAAATTTAATAGAATGAAATGTTCATTGATGTTTAAAAGCATGATGGCTGTAGAAGTGTCAATTTTAATGAAATAGAATAATTGTTTGTTTTCAAATGAGAAGCGCTAGCCACAAAGAGCCATAATGTAGCGACCCGCTAGTATGTTCACCCAAGGAGCCAAGTAGCTGAAAAGAGACAAATTACAAAGTGGAAAGCAGAGTGACAAGGTAGAGAGCAGCCAAGCAGTCCAAGTGGCATAAATAGGGTAATTTTTTGCCTGATGGCATGGAAGACAAACAAGCAGAGTGACAGGCAGGTGATGAGTGAGCAGTTAAGTCTGACTGGCGTAAATTAGAGAAGCATCTTTGGTAGGTGAAATAGTGCTAGCAAATTGATCATTTGGAATGATAGTGGCCAGCAGTGTAACCGTTTCCCCTGTCTCGCATTAAATTGGAAGGCAAGCCGTGTAAGTCATCCAAGCAGGAAATGTAAGTCTCGAGCAGGCAAAATGAATAGTCCATTTAATTCCTTAAATGACTGTTCTCTTCATGAAAGAACACGTATGCCACTTGTAAAAGAAGGAGTGCCACATGGGCCTCTTTGCTTCTCATATATATTGTAGATTTGTTCATTTGTAAAGGATCTTTTCATGAATTTTGCAAGGCACAGCCTTGCTAAAATTTCTACCTGAGTCTATAAACACAGTTTTTTACCTCTTCTTAAATAGATATTCTGTGTATGTCCCGAGTGTTGATTTGTGTTTAGTCATTGTCTTTGATACTCTCACAGGTTCAATACCGACACACCAGCTATCTGTAAGGCACCTTCTATAGCTGATAGGAGAAGAGTTCTATTTTGGAGAGCAGGACAGAGGGGATTATCTACAGAGTGTTTCTTATTACACCTTTTGATGAACCTTCCTTTTTTGTACCTTTCATTTTACCTTCTTGTCAAGTTTGTAGATTGCTTCTTCTGTCAAGAGTGAAGCGTATAAGTGTGTTTTGTCTGATTTTGAGAGTGGGTTTGAAAGGGTCATATTGTTTTGGTGTATCACTTCCTTAGAGTAGTTTTTTTTCCTGTATCTTTCTCCCCTTTTCATCCCCCCAGTTTATATATATATATATATATATATATATATATATATATATATATATACCTGTCTGTATTTTGCACTACCTGAAACAAA
Organism: Torreya grandis; assembly: GCA_037957365.1. Taxonomy (NCBI): domain Eukaryota; kingdom Viridiplantae; phylum Streptophyta; class Pinopsida; order Cupressales; family Taxaceae; genus Torreya; species Torreya grandis. The sequence goes on from JARHVA010000445.1 coordinate 5,159,976, forward strand.
CAATGATACACCAAAGGGAGCTAGCCCTTAACTAGAGACTCTCCTCTCCTGCTTCACCATCCCATAGGTGAGAGAGGAGTTTCCATGTTGTGAAGAAAAGGTAGGAGTTTGACTTCCTTGCCATGGGTGCAATTTCTTGCATCAACAGTTTTGACACGCCCGATGGGACCTTCAGTTTGATAATTTAGTGAAGTTTAAGATTGATGCTGGTCCTGATATAGCCATTTTAAGTCTTCTAGCATCTGGCGACTCCACTAGTAAGAGCTTCAGTTCTTTTTTTCAAAACCAGTTTCTTAATCTTCTATGCCTAAGGTCACCACAAGGTTTGCTTTAAGAGGGGTCCCTTTTGATTTCATTGAGTTACCTTTGAACTCTGCTAAAAGACTACATTTTGAAAGAACCCATCCTTATCCAACAATCAATCCTCCTAAGCCTGATGTAAGAGCCACATACATAGCTCAACCCTAGTTACAACCGATCCCAACCATGGCACTGCCTTTTGCAACTTTTCATGGTGAGAGCCCTTTAAATCTCCCACACTATGATCCAATTCTAGGAACAACTCTAAAAAATGTGCCTTCTTTAGATGGAGTGGGTCCTATTACAACAATTGAGCATATTAAGAATATTTCTAACCTTTACAATATTCACAATATAACAAAAGAAAATATTGCCACCAGACTGTTGGCGCTGTCTCTTAAAGGCAAGGCTCTTGATTGGTCAGGACCTTGCCTGTGAATTCCATACATTCTTGGAATGAATTGAGAACTCAGTTAACTGATCATTTTGGGGAAAAAAGTGATGACCTCTCTCTTGCTGAGCAGCTGACGACCATAAAGAGAGCTCCGCATGAGTATATGTAGGACTTCAACACATGCTTGCAAAAGACCTGGGACAAAATTCCCATCCTGGTAAGACCAACACCCAGCTACGCTTTCTTGTATTATTTAAAGGTGTTAAACAATGATATTTCTATGATGATCTAATCTATGGGGGGACATATACTGCCAGCTACTTATGACATTGCCATAGCAACCAAAAATTGCTTGGTTCAAGTCGGGAAAATTGCCCCCAGGCCTCACATGCCACTTTTCCCAGGAACACTGCCCCTGATTCAAGCTGTTGCTCCCTTGCCCATCATTGAGAAACCAACTACTGCTCCATCAAATGAATTAAGCAAAGTTAAAATCCTGTTGTAAAGCATGTCAAATGAACTTGTTGCCCTTAAAAGGCAACAAGCTCAAAACAATAGGCCAAACCAAGGATATCAACAATACGACCAAGCCCCTAGATCCCCTTTTCAAAATTATAACTAAAATCAGGGGCAACTCACTACAACTAGGCCATTTCAAAACTACGACACTGGTCCCTCTTCATCATCTAAGGCCATGGTGCCTGGTCAGAATAGTTTAGCACAAGAGCAGTCAAGTTGTTTAACCATGGGATATGGTCAAGAATAGGCCATCTATAAAAATGAGGTGATGAACTATTTTGAGGATGCAGACAACCAAACAGCCGCTCAATCTTAGGCCTTTGAGCCTTCAATGCAGCCTAGCATGAGTAATAATCAGGTTCAGCCTGATTCTACCCTGATGAATCATTTGGAAGAAGATCTTTGTTCAGTGAATTATGTGGGCACTATGGACAATCAGGCTAATTGTGTTGCAGCCAACTCAAGGTTTAAGAGAAGGGCAATGGGAGAAGCCTAGGATACCACTCAGGCATCAGTAGCACCTCCTCCATCACACTCCAATGCAAAGGCCCCAAATTTTAGGCAGTCATCTATACCTTCAGCCCCTCAGCCTACAGTTCAGCTTGGAATCAACCCCAAATAAAGCTTAAGATGTGGTAGTCCTCAAATCAATATAGTGGATTAGATGCAGATTCTAAATATGAATATCTCTTTATGGGATGCGTTGTCTCTTCCATGCCAGAAGGATGTGTTAAAAAAGGAATTGAATGAGCTGGATTGTCAGGCTATCCCAGCTAGCACTGATAATGTCTTGATGGCAAATGGACAGCCTTCCACTTTAGGATAGGTGAAGAAGGAAGAGAAGACTCCTCCTTTCTATGTATCTTTGGTCATTGGGAACTTCTTGGTGCACAAATGCATAATTGACAATGTGGCCAGCACCTCAGTGATGGCCAAGTGCATTGCTGATAAGATGGGATTAAAGTATCAAGAAATGAACAAAGGAGTCTTACATCTAGATGGGACACCTACAAAAATAGTTGGGATTGTGAAGGGTTTAGACCTGACATTGCATGCTTGCCCAACTTTCTCAATTCCCCTGATATAGTGGTAGTGGATGTTCCTTTGTATTTCACAATTTGTTTGTCTAGGGACTTCACGTCAAAGATAGGTGGCTATCTAGCAATGAATTGGTCATATCTGGTTTTTAGAACCAAGTATGGGATGAAAGTGAAAATCGAGTTTGAGCCACTCTACAAGGACCACCTAGAGCCATTTTTGCCCAAAGCAGCAAATGTTAGTTATACCATCATCGATCCAGAAGAGTCTTAGACAGACCAATCTCCATCCTCTGCTCTTGAAGGAGTCACAGACTTACTCTTGGATGAGTGGGGAAATGATAACTTCGAACATGATCTATACAAATTCATTGAGGAGGCAGACCTTGGAGTCTATTACATGCACGAGGAAGGTGTCTTCATGCCAAATTTAATGAAGGAAAGTGAAGAAGACCTTGGCCTGTGGTAGCTATTTTTTGATGGTTCCAAAAGTAAAATAGGCACTAGTGGTGGGGCAATGTTGGTTTCCCCTTCAAAGGAAAGGTACTTTTCAGCTTTTCATTTCCAATTCTCTTGCATGAGTAATGTTGTAGAATATGAGTCTTTGATCCATGGCCTTGAATGGGCAAGAAGAATATGGATTAGGGAGTTGCAAGTCCTGGGAGATAGTGAACTAATTGTAAATCAAATAAGAGCCTTGAATCTAACCAAGAACTCCTTGTTGAAGTCTTACAAACATAGAGTTTGGGACTTGGTGGAGGATTTTCTTACTTTTAACATTACCTCTATTCCCAGGGAGCAGAACAAACAGGCTGATAGGCTGGCAGCAATCGGTGCCTAGTTTGACATTTCAAAAGAAATAAGTTGAGACTGTGGTTTGCGCCACCTAAAAGTGGTGGTTTAGCCTTCAATCCTAGACAATGTTGCAAATTGGTAGGTCTTCGAAAGTGACCAGCATATAGCCTTCTTCCTACAAGAAGAAGCTGAGTTCACAACACACAACCAAGTGAAAATGAAGCAGCAATATGGCAATCAGATTATTCAATTAAAGAAAAATAAACTCCCTAAAGGTCTGGTCACACTTGAAATCATTTTCAACAGTAATGATCGGTTAAGAAATGACAAGGCATGCATCACTACCAAAGAAGAAAATTACGAAAGGGTCAAAATATTCAAGGGTAAGCTGCTAGTGCTTGGCAAGGTTTGCATGTTCTAGGAGAGGCGAGCTTTCATTCTGCTGTGTTAAGAATTCACTGATGTGTTTACATGGGATTACAGTGACTTGAAGGGCTTCAACCCAAGGCTTGCCTAACACACCATTGAATTGGAAGAAGGTGCCAAGCCAGTAAGAAAAAAGTAAAGGCCTGTCAATCCTATAATTAAGCCCCTCATGCAAAGGGAATTGGCCAAATTTATTGAGTCCAAAATTATATTTCCAATCAAACATTCCTCATGGCTGGCCAACCTTGTTCCTGTTAGAAAGAAAAATGGGGAGTTAAAGCTGTGTGTCAACTTCAGAGACCTTAATAAAGTCTCTTTAAAGGATCATTACCCCCTTCCAAGCATGGAGTGAATCCTCCAAAAGGTAACTAGTAGTGAGCATTTCTCTCTCCTAAATGGTTATTCAGGGTACAGTTAGATTCTAGTGTAAGGCTGTGACCAGCACAAAATAGATTTCACCACAAAATGGGGAACGTTTGCCTACAAGAAGATGCCTTTTGGGCTATCCAATGTTGGTGCTACCTTTTAGCGAGCCATGGACATGGCTTTTGGTGGCTTGATAAATAATAACATGCTGGTATACCTCGACGATGTAATGGTATTCTCCAAGAAAGTGAACCAACACATGGGACACCTCAGGCAGATTTTTGAAAGGTGCAAAGAATTTGGCATCTCTCTTAATCCAAAGAAGTGTGTGTTTGTTGTTCATGAGGGGAAAATCCTAGGTCACATTGTGTCCAAGGAGGGTTTGTCTATTGACCCCGAGAGAGTTCGTTCTATACTAGAGATGTCCCTACCAAAACACAAGAAGAGTCTACAGAGTTTCTTTGGTAGGATTAATTTCATTCAGAGATTCATTCTAAATTTTGTAGAGATAGTCAAGCCACTCACCCCTATGCTAAAGAAAGGTGAGGATTTCAAATGGATAGCTGAGATGAAACATAGCTTTGAGGCCATCAAGCAGGCCATAACCCAGGCTCCCACTTTGATCGGCCCAGACTTTAGCAAAGACTTCAACCTCTATACCTTTAGCAATGAGGAAGTGATATCTGCCATGCTTACCCAAGCTAACAATAATGACCTCAAGCAGCCACTTGCTTTCTTCAGCCAAGGGTTAGAGGACTTTGAAGTCAGGTACACATATGTAGAAAAGCAAGTCCTGGCAGTAGTGCAGAGCCTGAAGAAATGTAGGCATATGTTGTCTAACAACAGGATCCACCTTATGGTCCCACATCTGGGTGTTAAGGAATTCTTGACCAATCAAGATTTAAATGAAAAAAGGGCAGGGTGGATTACCAACGTGATAGAGTATGACATAGATATCAAGATCACCAAGCTGGTAAGGGGAAGAGGCCTATGCAAACAACTGGCTGCAAACTTAAAGCAAGAAAGGAGAGATAGCTTGTTAAGTCATGATGCAGCCACAATAAGAGAACCAGCTATCATAAAGGATTGGACGCTGGACATGAAGCATTTCCTTATCACAGGTGAATGTCCATAGGGTCTTGATAAGATTGGGAGAAGGTATTTTGAACTCCAGTCCCTTCCTTATGTTCTAATTGATGATGTATTGTTTAAGAGGGATTTCTCTAGGGTCCTCTTAAGGTGCATTGACCCAAACTAGACTAATAAGGTATTGGCCAAGTTCCATGATGGGTCAGCAGGCGGTCGCTTCACCCCTAGAGCTACAACAACAAAGATAATGAGAGTTGGCTACTTCTAGCCTACTCTTTTCAAGGATGCCCATGCCTGGGTACGAAAGTGCTAGAAGTGTGCACTTTTTGACAAAAAATAGTGATTGGCTGTCATGCCTCTACAGCCCATTCAAGTTGAGAAACCATTCATGTAGTGGGGCTTGGACTTCATAGGGATGATCAACCCTCCCTCCAGTGCTGGGCACAAATGGGTCTTGACTATTACAAATTATTTCACCAGGTGGGTGGAGGCCGTCGCTCTGATAGAGGCAAATGAAATCGTAGTCCTGGAATTCTATGAGGACATGGTAACAAGATTTGGGGTCCCAACCACCATAATCTTAGATAAAACTCTGGCTTTTCTGGGGACCAGAACAAGTGAATGGGCACTAACGTATGACATATACCTCAGCACTTCATCAAATTATTATCCATAGGGGAATGGACTGGTTGAGTCCACCAACAAAAATCTAATCAGAATCATAAAAATAACTATGGAAGAAAATCAGAGAACTTGGCATGCCAAGCTAAAGACAGCTTTATGGGCTGATCGAATTACTCCAAAAAGAGCAATAAAAAATTCTCCATATATGCTCGTGTATGGAAGGGAAGCTAGGCTTCCCATCTCACTTGAATTTCCAACACTGGATCTCTCCCACCAACTACAATTTGAAGAAGGAAATGGCCTGGAGGTCAGGTTATGTGAGCTGATGGAACTCCAAGAGGTAAGGGATCGGGCTATGGCTTCCATGACCAGTTGCCAACAGCATGTGAAGAGGCACTTTGACAAGAAATATTTGCTAAAAGATTTCACTAAAGGAGATATTGTCTTAAAGTGGGATGAAGATCAAGCAAAGCCCAAAAAACATGCAAAATTTGACACCTTGTGGAGCAGTCCTTACATGATCACTCAGTGCAAGTAGCATAATGTGTTCCAACTTTCCAGGTTGGACAACAAAGAACTGCGTATCCCAATTAATGGGATACATTTGAAATGTTGCCATTGATTTTTTAGGTCCACCTGTACATATTCTCTTTTTGTTTTCTTTTTCTGTTTTCTCTAAGTGCCATTGCACAAGTTGTAGTTTTCTTAGCCTTGCATGTGTTTTTCTTCTCCTCAGAGGTGAGTCTGCACATTTTGGTTCTAGATTATAGTAGAGCTGTTGCTGGTTCTCAAGGTTTACTACTGACTCCATGCCCAATGGATTTTCAATGTAGCTAAATTCTAAGCATAGCAAGCATGCTTCCCCTATGAGTCGCCAATTTGTTGACTAATTTTTGGCCCCTAGCAAAATTGTGGTCAACTTCTTCTCTGGCTTTTCAAATCCAGTCACTTTTGGGTTGCAAGTTCATCTTCAAGTTCATGCTCAGTTTAGGCCTGGTTCATTGGTTCAACCTAGTTTATCTCAGTTCATTGCTTGGTTCAAGGATGGTCTCGGTTTAACGAAAAGTTCAATGCTAAGTTCATCGGCCCTTTGGTTCATCAGCGCGCTCCTTTGAACCTTGAGCCATTGAACCAAATTTTGGTTCAAGGGGCTTCCCTTGGCTGAAGGCATAGTCAAATTCAAAGTGCCCTTTAGAGGGCAGGTGGACACTTCAAATATTTCAAAGGATTTGGGCTGCTACAAATGCAAAGGCAAAGAGCTGGGTGGAATTTCGGTGGACTTTTTGTCCACGGACAAAAGCCCATGACTGACGGCAAACCTGGGGAAATTGAGCGGAAGAATTTTTGTGGACTTTTTGTTCATGGGAAAATGTCTATAGACAAAAGTCCATGGGAAACAAATCCATGGAAACTCAAATAGCGAAGACCATGGGAAATTGTCTGCGAGGACCCGGGAGGACTGCCAGTTTACAAAGAGACCCGCCGAAGGACCCCGAAGGGCAAGTGACCTTGCAGGGGGACATTCGGCCAAATGCAAAGAAGCATTTTCAAGGGGCGGAGGGTCACCATCCCTCTAGGAGAAATACGAAGGGTAAGTTTCAAAGAAAATGGGTCCTTGCAGGAGGAAAACAAAAGCAAAGGCCGATAAGGGATCCGATATGATGCCACGTGGGCTTGATGACGTCCCAGTGGCTATCAAATTTAATAAAATGAAATGTTCGTTGATGTTTAAAAGCATGAAGATCATAGAAGCATCAATTTTAACAAAATAGAATAAATGTTTGTTTTCAAATGAGAAGCGCTAGCCAAGAAAGAGCCAGAATGTAGCGACCCGCCAGTATGTTCGCCCAAGGAGCCAACCGGCCAAAAAGAGACAAATTCCAAAGTGGCAAGTAGAGAGACAAGACAGAGAGTAGCCAAGCAGTCCAAGTGGCATAAACAAGGTAATTTATTGCCTAATGGCATGGAAGACAAACAAACAGAGCGATAGGTAGGTGATGAGTGAGCAGTTAAGTCTGACTAGCATAAATTGGAGAAGTGTCTTTGGTAGGTGAAATAGTGCCAAAAAATTGATCATTTGGAATGATAGCAGCCAGAAGTGTAACCATTTACCCTATCTCACATTAAATTGGAAGGCAAGCTGTGTAAGTCATCCAAGCAAGAAATGTAAGTCTCGAGCAGGCAAAATGAACAGTCCATTTAATTCCATGAACGACTTGTTCTCTTCATGAAAGAAAATGTATGCCACTTGTAAAAGGAGCACCACATGGGCCTCTTTGCTTCTCATATATATTATGGACTTGTTCATTTGTAAGGGATCTTTTCACAAATTTTGCAAGGCGTAGCCCTGCTAAAATTTCTACCTGAGTCTATAAACACAATTTTTTACCTCTTCTTGAATAGATATTCTGTGTATGTCCTGAGTGTTGATTTGTGTTTAGTCATTGTCTTTGATGCTCTCACAGGTTCAATACCAATGCACCAGCTATCTGCAAGGTGCCTTCTATAGCTGATAGGAGAAGAGTTCTATTTTGGAGTGCAGGATAGAGGGGATTATCTATAGAGTGTTTCTTATTACACCTTTTGATGAACCTTCCTTTTTTGTACCTTTCATTTTACCTCCCTGTCAAGTTTGCAGATTGCTTCTTCTGTCAAGAGTGAAGCGTATAAGTGTGTTTTGTTCGATTTTGAGAGTGGGTTTGAAAGGGTCATATTGTTTTGGTGTATCACCTCCTTAGTGTAGTTTTTTTTTCTTGTATCTTTCTCCCTTTTTCATCCCCCAGTTTATATATATATATATATATATATATATATATATATATATATATATATATATATACCTGTATGTATTTTGCACTACCTGAAACAAACAATGATACACCAAAGGTAGCTAGCCCTTAACTAGAGACTCTCCTCTTCTGCTTCACCATTCCATAGGTGAGAGAGGAGTTTCCATGTTGTGGAGAAAAGGCAGGAGTTTGACCTCCTTGCCCCAGGCGCAATTTCTTGTGTCAATAGTTTCCAATGACCATAATTTACATCCAATGTGTGATCAAGTTTTTAATGTAGATTTGAGGACTTTATATTCATATAGATGAAATGATCCAAAGATGTGAAGATTAGGTTTAACATTCTTGACAATTTTAAAAGCTTTTTGTATCAAATTTATAAGGATATTTTAAGCCAAATAAGAGGAGAGGGAAAGATGAGCATGAAACAAATACTCCTCTGCAACCAATAAACAATTATGTTAGTAGAAGGGTCACTTACATATTGGCATCACCCCCTTTGGCATAAGGATCATAGTATATTTAGATTGTATGTTGTGGTGGAACATGACATTCAACCAATGTCAGATTATTATTTTTATGTGGATATGAGGATTTTAGAATATTTGAAGCAATTCAAAATGCATTGAATACATGCATTCAACTTAAAATATTAATGTATTTTTAGAATTATCTTTGTGTAAGGTGATTTTGATGATATTTGAAGCCTCTAGAGGAGAAGAGATGAGACAAAGCAGACAAACGTAGTAACCTGCAACCAATAAACCATTATGTTAATATGAGAGCCACTTACATTATATTTATCTATTTCACATGCAAAGCCTTCCAACCAATGTGGAATTATTTTTTCATGTATATAAGATTATTTTATAGTAATAAAATAAATTTTAAGTTGCACATTATAGGTATATCTAGCTTGGCATAGTAAGACATTTATAGAAACTTGTTGTAAGGATATTTTTAATCAACCATTATGGTAGTAGAATAGTAAGTTTATTGGTGGCATTTCCCCCAATGGCAAAAGGATCATGATGTATGTGGTTTGTATGTTCTCATAGACCAAACAGTCTAACCAATCTAGAATTATGTTTTTATTTATGTATATATGAGGATTTTAGAGTCATAGAAGAAATTCAACAATTCCAAGATGCATAGATTAGGCACATCTCATTTGAGATTATAATAATATTTAAAAGCTTGTCTTGGGAGGGTATTTTGGGTTTTATAATTCATAAAAGACAAAAAGAGAGGTCTAAAATATGTTTCCAATCAACCATTATATTAATAGGAGGGCACTTTTATTAAAACATCACCAATTTCAAATAAAGAGTATGGTATATTAGATTTATATGCTATCATGGACCAAGCCTTTTAACAGTATATTTTTACACTAAATATTATCATCCCATACAAGCAAAAATTACATAAACCATTAAATCCTCATAATTATTTTTATCATAAATTACAAAACCTTTATAATATTATCGATTTCATATGCAAAAATTACATAAATACATAAATAAAAATATAAAAAATAGAAAGAAAATAAAAAATAAAAAACATAAATTAAAACATATATGTATACAAATCATAGGAGACTCAACTTCAAGACAACCAGAAGTGAATAGCTTAGAGGGATTTATTACTTACATATTTAACTAGACAGTCCCAAAAATTACCACCATCATCTTGGGCAAATTATTGAATAATTATTTTGATGAAGGTGTGGTCGAGAAGCTGATCAATAGTCCATTTCCAACTAACTTCATTTTGTAAATAATAATGAATGAAACTATAGAATATTTGGGATGAACTTGATAGTAAAGTTGATAAATCCTCTACACAAATGGTGACATAGAGTTTATCCCAAACCTACATCTATTTTGGTACGATAAAATGAAAATGGCCCATGTAACATTCTAACAATGTTACTCTCAAACTCCAAATATATCTTACATAACCATCATCATTTCCATTTCCACCATATCTAGTTGGGTCCTTTGTTTTTAGGCTCATGTAAGTAAAGGTTCCAATGTATAAATTATAGTTGGCATCAATAGGTAGTGATAAAAACCTACTCAACCCAAATTCAATAATTTTTACTTATTATAAATTCTTATTAATCAAGAAATTGGAGGGTTTGATGTGTATGTGTATAATATTTTTGCTATGAAGGTATGAAAATCATTGAAACACCTACACAATAACTATAGCTAAGGACTCACTCATTATTTTCATGTGCTTCAATAAATAAGCAAGAGAGCCTTCATCCATATATTTCACCACAAAGTTTATGTTTCAGCCATCCTCAAAGACTTTCTCACATCTAACAATGAAGGGGGAATCAATCATCTTGAGTATCTCTATCTCCATCATTATTTGTTTTAAAAAGAAAGTTCAACTTGGAGGTAGACCACTTTGAGAGCATAATAAGAGGAGGATTTGTAGTGGAGGACCTTGTGTACATAGCCTTCACTGCCCTCTTCTAAAATTCTAATTCTTTCCAAATAAAAATGCCCAAAACCTTTAATGTTGTTGTCTAGATCATGTACCTACATCAACTCAGGGAGAGAAATTTGTAGATTATGTCTCATTGGAGTTGAAAACTTTAATAGCAGCCATTTTTATAATTTGTACATGTCAAATATACTATTTATTTTTTTATTTGGTAGGTTAAAAAATAGGTTTTGAAATTCCCTCTCATCCTTATACAATGGAGGGAATGAAAAATCAAGTGTTAAATCCCTAAAGGGACACCTCTACCAGTGACATTAAAATGAGTGGCAAGATCTGCACACAACAAGAACATCCACCAAAATAAAACAAAACAAATTGAAACACACACTAGGAAATTTCTAGGAAATTTCCACCAAACTTATCCAAGGGACCTGGCCCCTTTTTCATTGATGTTCAAGTTGTCACAAGTGTTATGAACCCATGTGACCCTTTCTCTTTACTCTATTAGTATATTTGTTTCTATGGATGTATATGATTGATAAGTCATCCCATAAGCATTATGTTTTATCCCACATTTATGGGAAGTAGTAGTTTATGAGATTAAACTTAGTATATAAGTAAGTATATACAATCTAGCCTACTTCGAGGGGGCTTGATCAAAGGAGGTTGCCCCCTCGAAGTAGCCTGTGATCAATATAATCCATTTAGTGCTTCTGCTCGTTTCATAATTCTATTATTTTGTGCATTATTATTGACTTGTTGTAGGAGGATCCCTCATCTAGTATTAGATCACTTTCTAGGGCCAAATTTTTTTCCTTCAGAAAGTCTTTACTCTATTCTTCTGTATAATTTATTTAACTAATTTTTCATAAATAACTCTATTCTACTACATAATTTATTTAAGTATTTTATTCTAACACAATAATCTATATTAGATTAATGTAAAAACCTAATCATATAACTATGGGAAGTGCTTAGGTGAAATCCCTAAAACTCATTGTGAGGAGTACCATAAGAAACCCAAAGTAGTTGGTCCATTGAGAGGACCTACAAGCAAAATGGGCTATGACCCCTTCCCAATTGAGTAGTTCCCATCTATGAGGAAAACCAAGAGCTATTTCTAAGAGATAAATTCATGGACAAAAATTTTTTGGAGAGTGGTACTCGCTTAGATGACATTGGCGGTTAGAGTGATATCTTTAAACCCTTAGGCAACCATTTAAACCTAGGGACCATTTCTATTAGTTTCAAAATATTACCATGGAGTATGAAAAAACTTGCCATATTAAATCTTTAGACTCATCATACTAGTTTCAACATAGTCTCAATAGTGTATCATAAAACTACCATATCATATCTTTATTAGAGTATCAACAACCTTACCATACCAGTTTTAGCATATTACGAGTATAAAAAAAATGGCATATCAAATTTGTAGACTTGTTTGCACATATTCCCAGTACACATGTATTATAGAGCACAGTAACCTAAAACAAATCATAGAAGACTTTTTTTGGAATATTCCATCTATATCCCTATTGATCCTCAAATTTTATCTAGACACCAAAAATTCCATAAGATGTTCAATGATGGCCTTGTTTATCTTAAGCTAGAATGACACTTTTTCTCTCTCCAAAGAATCATGAGAAACACTAGAGCCTAAAAAATGCATCTAGGGAATCCTCATAACATCATTTATTACCTAAATGACCTGTAAACACTATTTTCACTTAACCACATAAAAAAAATCTTCTTGAATCTCTAAAGCATCTCAAACATGCTCCCCCTATCACCATGCACACCTTGTTCCACTAGAATTTGACAAATTTGACCAATATATTGAACCATAATCCATACTAAGATATACCTTTTAAACCACCTTGGAAATCCTCTAATGACTTTAGGAATAATTTCAAACATATTAACTACTTCAACCTATCTTCCCATTATCTCATCATGCAGTCTTCTATACAAACTTTAACCATGACCTAGATCATGCAAAGAACTAAACTTCTTGGTTGTTTTTAAATTAAATATTTCTATACTGAGACTGATGCAAAGACTTTATTTTCATGAAAAATCTACCAAGACTCAAAAATCATCCACCAAGCTTTCTTCTTCCACAAGATGATAAACAAACTGATCTTGCAACTCACCTTCACAAGCTTGGCCATCTTATGCTTCTAGGATTACCTTGAAGATTTCAAGCCTTCTTTAATGGACCAGATCTGATACAATTTTTAGAATCACAACCATTTTGAGGGGGTTGAATTAGTGTATAAATATTTCTTTCAATTTTATATACCATTCATTAACCTTTCAAACCAATATAGTAATCAAGCAATGAATAGAGAAATAATCACATAGACATGAAACAAGATATCAACACATGAACACAAGAGTTATGTGGAAAACCCTTATGGAGGATAAAACCCACTGACACACCAATTTTACTATAGTCCTATAAGTAATCGATCAATATTTAGTGAGGCACCAAACCCACAAGGAGCACCAACCCCTTACTAGTCAAGCACCAACTTAACTAGTGCTTTAGCAAGATCCAAATTTTAAAGAGGAACTAACCCCTTAAGTGACTTAACACCAAATAAAACACATAAAGGACACATCTTAAAGATCTAATGTAAAATGAATCTCCCACTCCCTCTTGACTAAGCATCAAATTAGCTAAGACAAACTTGGTCATCTTCACAACACCTTGTTGCTCAACCCATAGATGGTGATTTCTTCTTCATCTCTCTATATTCTCTATCCACTATCATACATAAATAACAAATATTTTATTAAAATATTATGGTATCTATATCAACACAAGATGACACATTCAACACTCTCAAAACTGCCTCTTCAGGAAAGCAAATATGCCTTTCTACTTCGCTCAAACAGTCCTCATATGGCTTGATTAAGTCATATGACCTTACTATTCAGATTCAAAACATATATTATATATTCATGACTTATCCTTTATTCCCATCTAAATTTCTCCATTAACTCATTTTTATTTTCAAGGTGTTATTTTATTCACTTACACACACATTTCCTAAACTAGCCCAAATAGGCCTATTATGCCTTGTACTTATACCAGACTCTTACTCTAACCAAACTTAGTCAACCAAACATATTTCCATAATTGTATCACCATAAATATTTAAATATACATGTTTCACAATTAAAAATCTCAATACATAGGTCAGTCATTACTCATCAGGACTAAAACCACCATTAGGCCTAATAGAGACCTAATGCAATTAGGCCTTCTCAAGGCACACATTTCACCTTGACCACCTTAGAAAATTTTAAGACTTATAAAATGAATTAAAAAATTCACATATAATTTAAATATACCCTTTATAATCTCACCTTGTGTCCCTAACACCATTTATCTCAATTCACTCCTTGAATCACACCATTAGGTCTACTTGCCAAGAACCCTTCTCATTACTAGAAAGTATGTCCTAAGTATCTGAAGTATACACTCAATTTTTCCATTTAAACACACTAAAAAATCACATATATATATATAACCTTAATTAATTTATTTTCATCACTATGTTCATTATGTTTCACAAAATAGGGAAAAATACCTCAAACTGATCAACTTCATATGCTCACTCAGAACTACACACAAGATTCAAAAACCTAGTCAAGAGCCTTTGAATTTTCACACCTTTATAGGAGTCTATAATGAATAAAAATACATGAAAATAGGATATTATACCTTTATACTAACTTCATGTGCATTAAATACTTCAAATCTTTTCAAATCACTCCAAACTCATCTCTTTTATATGACTACTCAGAATTGGCTGAATGTTCCAAAACATAGTCATTTATAATGTTGTTTTCAACTCCTTTAAGGATACTTAAAATACATATAATATACATTAATATTTCCTATGATACGTCTATACCATACTCCAATAGATATATCATAATATTTAGTGTCAACTATTGGTATTGCAGACCAATTTGTTAGGCATCTCTCTCACAATCTTTATACAGCCAGATAAACCATTTTGGCTTCCATATTACAACTCCTTAAACTAAATTTACACATAATATAGAGAATATATAGTTAATATATATATATATATATAATAACATAAAAATGTTCATTAAATACATGAACTCATGATATAACATTTCAAAATCATCACTTCATCTTCCATACTCAGAACTACCATTATGCCTTGAGAACCACTCATGATGACCTTGCATTCCAACCCCTATGTCAACACATTTAGGAATTATTGATAAATTTGTGTTATCATATGAGGCCTATATATCACTCTCATATACAAAAATATAATGTAATTATTACAGGAATTCAACATATAGACCCATTACAAAACCTTACTACACATGATCTTAACTCACTTAGATAGGTCATTTTGGCTTAAGAAATTTCACCATCAATATATATCACCAACATATATAAAACATATGGAAATATAATAAAATTCACTAGACACTCCTCCATTCACTTATAATCATTACTCCATGATAATTTGACAAGAACCTTTAACTCATCTTTACCTAGATTTGTGCTAAACTGCTTCACTAAACTTGCTAGCTATTGGCAGTCTTACAACATCAAATTTTCATAATTGAAACTCTTAAAAAAATCATAAACCTACATGTTTATAAAATTTATTTAAAAATCTTTAAAATCCATTAAATGTGTAACTTTGACTTAGTCAACCCTTCTTGTTATATCATTTTTTTGACAAATGAGGGATTTCTTATAGCTTCCACTCACTCTCCTAAAACTTAATGCCACCTAGAAGTACTTGGTAGAGTAATATACATGATCCAATTCTAAAATATTTTTAAAAATACATTATGGGCACTCAAAAACAAAATCTTCACCATCAAGTCACCATAAGGGTTTTAGACCAATTTCCATTCTTAACATTTGTTCAAAAAAATCTGACCATGAAACTAACTCATAATACTTGTAAAACATTTTTAGGACCCTTTTAAATCACTCCCAAAGAGCTCAAATTCCCATGCAATACTCACATGTGCCAAAAAACATCAAAAGTTCCTTCTTAGGTCTTCATCTCTTCATTATAAACACATAATATAGAGCATATATAGTTTTTATATATATATATATATATATATATATATATATATATATATATATATATATAATAAATCAAAATGTTCATTAAGTACATGAACTCATGATATAACATTTCAAAATCATCACTTCATCTTGCATACTCAGAACTACCATTATGCCTTGAGAACTACTCATGATGACCTTGCATTCCAACCCCTATGTCGACACATTTAGGAATTATTGATACATTTTTGTTATCATATGAGGCCTATATATCACTCTCATATAAAAAAATATAATGTAATTATTACAGGAATTCAACATATAGACCTATTACAAAACCTTACTACACACAATCTTAACTCACTTAGATAGGTCATTTTGGCTTAAGCAATTTCACCATCAATATAGATCACCAACATCTATAAAACATATGGAAATATCATAAAAGTTCCTAGACACTCCTCCATTCACTTATAATCATTACTGCCTCATGATAATTTGACAAGAACCTTTAACTCATCTTTACCTAGATTTGTGCTACATTGCTTCACTAAACTTGCTAGCTATTGGCAGTCTTACAACATCATATTTTCACACTTGAAATTATAAAAAAAATCATAAACCTACATGTTTATAAATTGAAATTCAAAATCTTCAAACTCCATTAATTGTGTGACTTTGACTCAGTCAACCCTTCTTGTTATATCATTTTTTTGACAAATGAGGGATTTCCTATAGCTTCAACTCACTCTCCTAAAACTTAATGCCACCTAGAAGTACTTGGTATAGTAATATACATGATCCAATCCTAAAAATATCCTTAAAAATACATTATGGGCACTCAAAAACAAAATCTTCACCATCAAGTCACCATAAGGGTTTAGACCAATTTCCATTCTCAACATTTGTTCAAAAAAATCTGACCATGAAACTAACTCCTAATACTTGTAAAACATTTTTAGGACCCTTTTAAATCTCTCCCCAAGAGATCAAATTCCCATGAAATACTCACATGTGCCAAAAAGAATCAAAAGTTCCTTCTTAGGTCTTCATCTTTTCATTATGCACACATAATATAGAGCATATATAGTTTATATATATATATATATATATATATATATATATATATATATATATATATATATATATATATATATATATATATATATATATATATATATATATATATAATAACATCAAAAATTTCATTAAATACATGAACTCATGATATAACATTTCAAAATCATCACTTCATCTTGCATACTCAAAACTACTATTATGCCTTGAGAACCACTCATGATGACCTTGCATTCCAACCTCTGTGTCGACACATTTAGGAATTATTGATACATGTGTGTTATAATATGAGGCCTATATATCACTCTCATATACAAAAATATAATGTAATTATTACAAGAATTCAACATATAGACCCATTACAAAACCTTACTACACACAATCTTAACTCACTTAGATAGGTCATTTTGGCTTAAGTAATTTCACCATCAATATAAATCACCAACATATATAAAACATATGGAAATATCATAAAAGTCCCTAGACACTCCTCCATTCACTTATAATCATTACTCCATGATAATTTGACAAGAACCTTTAACTCATCTTTTCCTAGATTTGCA
>JARHVA010000445.1:5182500-5215000 GCA_037957365.1 Torreya grandis
TCTAAATTTTTTAAAGTAATTAGTTTATTTATATTTAGTTCCTTTTAAGTTTTGTTTTTAGTAGTTTAGTGTCAGTTTTTTAAAATTAAAATCTTAAATTTTTTGTTTTTATTAAGTCAAGTTTTAAGTAAATTATTCTCTTAGAGTCGTGTCATTTAATGTTAATTGGAATTGCTTTTATAAATCTTTATTTAGAGTCATTTTTATATTAATAAAAAATCAAAAGTGTCAAAGTTATTGTCAAAATTTGTTTCGTCTTTAAGTGTCATTTCTACAGTTTAGAGTCACCTTCAATTTTTGAGTCAAGTCCATTCTAAACTACAAGATTCATAAGTCCAATAAGGCATTTTTTAATAAAATGGGATTGTTTGTAATAAAATGCATTATCAGTTGAAACCAACACTCAAATTTCTTGAACCATGTTAGAACTAGGGGGTGAATTAGGAAATAGTCCTAACATGGAAAAATAAATAAATCATAGAATAAAAGAGTTGTTGTATGTATAAAAATAGCTCATTAAAATAGAGAGTTTTTTGGGATTATTTTGGGATGTACTATTGAAATTACCTCCATATTCAAGATAGATGACACTATATGTATGTTTCAAATATATGGAATAAGATAAGTTGTTTTGATTGACCCAAAATTATTTGTGCATGTACACATTTCTTAGCCTTTAGCTCTTCATCAAAATGGGGTAACACCCAAAACAAGCCTCCAAACCTAATAATTATACCTCAATTTTCTACTTAGGGTCTCAGGACAAGGTCTATGAGAAGACCACCAATGAATACCATACCCCTTTGGCTCACTCTGAGAATCATGTGACTAACTCAACATATTTATCACATGCTCTAACATTATATTTTACACATTCAATCTCGTACACATCTATATCACCACCATCATGACTTTATAAGACATATTCATGCTCAAGAATAAGTCCATTTACATAGACCTACTAGGCATCATACCACTTTGAGAACTTCCTACCATTGCAGATGCACTCCAAGGCTCATTCTCATGCCAAAAAACCTCATGCCATGCTCAACTACTTCCACACATCTTATCACAAGCATCAACTCAGTTACTCCACTAGGCTTCACTATTCATGCCTTTACCAAGACAAGACTAGGTTTCAAAAAACACCATATATCTTCACAAGATCACTTCTAGGACATCATTAATACTCAATTTAAATTTGACATTAATTCATCAAACACAACAATAGGAATATACCTCAACACAACCAAGTAATATGGTAATGATGCAATTTCCACTGTATATGGCTTTTCAAGCTACAATGAATGTATTATGGAGTAATAATTGATTCAAGCTTATAAAAATTGAGAGAAAAGAGAAGAAAGAGAAATATTAAAGAGGAAATTGAGAGAAATAAGTATGAGAATAAAGATTTTATATATTATCTAGGATGGTATTTTACTGGCATTATTGAATTTGTTTCATTATAATATTTGATCTTGAAAAGGGTGGTCTTATCTTCTCATATTGCTTGTATAAATGTTGTTTATTACAAAAATTAGATTAAAGGCCTCCAAGATAAACACCAATGAGAAATAAAGTGTATAAGTTATATAAAATTGGATTGAAAGACTATAAATTATTGAATTATGTGTATTGTTTGCTTACCTGTTATTGGTATGGTTGATGAAATGCCTTAAAACTTGTAGCAAAATTGACTAAAAAGAGTGGTATGGGAGTAAAACCACATAATAAGGATTATTTACATAAGTAACATGAGATTCAAATTTTAAAAATCTTATGATCTATGGACTTGCATCCCATTGGTTCATTTAATTTTGTTTGGATTGATTTTCTGATTTTTTTAATTTTTTTTAGATTGCATTAAAGCATTTTGTGAACCTTATGTCTTTTTCTAATTATCTAGGTACACCTATCAAATAAATGAGTGGAAGATGTTTAAAGTCACTACTTTGACCTTTTAAAATTAAAATGAAGACAAAGTGGATATATACTTACACAAGTAGTTTTGAAAGTTTGCACATGTTGAAATATTAAGTTGATAAGTTTTTGACTTTTGATAGTAACTAAAAGGACATCAATATAAAAATATATTTTATATAACTCAATATTTTCAATAATTCATGCAGATCTTAAATTGAGATATATGTAGTTGTAATATAATTTACTAACAATAGTAAAATATCTTGTGTACGAGTTTAAGATTTCATATGAATCAGGGCACAATATCAATGCTCAACTATTGGGTACATAAATATATTTTTAGTTAATGAAAATTTCATTTAGTTTTAGTAAAAATGTGTTCAATATTTGGCCTCATATCCCCAAATATCCTCTCAACTATCATATCTCACTCAACTATTGAGCATTCAAACAATTATGGTGGTTGAGGGGAGATGCCTTGAGCATTCAAACAATGATGGTGGTTGAGGGGAGATGCCTCCCTAATTAAAAAATGGATTATTCAATGAACAATTTTGTATATTTTTCATTCCATGAATTAAAATAATGGATTATTTAATAACAATAGGATATAAGGATTTTATAGTTTTAGAATCAATTTCCAAAAACACATTCCAATTTATAAAGTTAGAATAAGAGAGGGGATGCGAAACACATAAATATATTCAACCAAAATTATTAAAACATTATGTTAGTAGGGGGTCACTTATATTAAGGCATCAATTCTATTAGGATAAGAATCATGGTATATTGGATTTTTTTGCTATCACAAATGAAGTCTTCCAACCAATGTCCATAATAATTTTTCTTATGTAGATATGTATATTTTAGAGTTGTACAATAAATTTCAAGATAAAAAAATTAGGTGTATCCAAGTTGAAATAGCAAGCCACTTTTTATAAGTTTTTTATAATGGGATATTTAGAATCTTTTTTTAGTAAAAACCAAAGAAGAGGGGAGTGAAAAACATACACATGCATAACCAATCAACCATTTTGTTATTAGGATAAAAAATTCCATTATGTTATCTATAAATAGTAAATTATTATATTAATAAGATGGCAAGATCCATTGTGGCATCACGACCACTAGCATAAGCATCATGGTAAATTAGGTTTGTATGTTGCCACAAACCAAACCTTCCATCCAATGTGGGATTATGTCTTTATGAATAGAAAGAATAATTTTATAGTCATAGAATCACCTTCAAGATGCATAAATCAGGCTTATTTGACTTGAGACTGTAAGAAATTATCAAATTATTGTTTTGATTAAAGTAAACCCACGTTTAAGAGCTGGTGTAGAATGTAGCCCCAAACATAGTAGGAGGTTCAGGTCTCTAACAATGAGATAAACAAGTCTTATAAAATAAATATCTATGAGAAAAAAAATTCATAATTCAACCCTAGGGCCCCATAAAGATACCCCAAAAAGTCAGTGACAACTAAGTACACTAAAGGGACAAAATGTCATCTAGGAGTAAGAACCAATGAGCAAATAAAATAGAGTGGAACTAATCCAAATCCAAAGTAATCAGCCAACAAAAGAATTTAAAAATGTAAATGTGTTTTTATTTAAGTTTTCATCCCAAAAAAAAAAAAAAAAACCCAACAACCATGAATACACTAGGCTCACCTAAGCCAATGGGAAAGACATAACAAAAGAGATCAGTCTAAAAGTCAAGGATATGGCAAAACCTATAATTTGAAATTAAAATTGGAATAAACTCATGAATATAACCTAATGTAAAATTATCTTCAGCGATCCCCCAAATATGCCAACCCATGATCGAATCCCTGTGATCATCACAATAATCAAATTAGTTGGTACATCAAAAAAAAAAATCTAGCCCCCAAACTGGAAACATAAATTCCAGACACATTAAAGGTCATAGTAATAGATTAAGGAGCTAAATTCTTGTATGAAAAATAATCCATCACTTTCCATTTCCTTGAGGGAGGTCTTCCCTTTTTATTATTACTTTCACCCTGAACAAAATTGTCCATCATCATCTTCTTCTTTAGATTTTGAGTTCTACAATTCTTGGTAGGTGTAAACTATCCCATTTCCATTGACCATGGGTGAGTAGGCCCATCCATGAGATAAATTAGTTTAGGATATTTAAAAAAAGATAACTTAATGTACAATAAGGCTTTTAGTTCTGTAAATGGGTTTGATTCTTAATAAGACCCCTGAGTAGCATTACCAATGTTAGCAGAGGTTAGTCCCCTTATGACTTGGGTGGACTAGAGACCAATTTATCTTGAGTGAAGACTTTACTATGGAGATTATAATTAGATTATAATGGGATTAGTACCTCTATAGGCTCATCACTATAAAGTCCTTTCTCCCTAAAGTATTCACCTTTTACCCCATCCTTATCTGGTAAATCATCTTTTTGTCGAGCCTCTGTCATTCCTCCCACCATGCTTAGAGGGTATTTAAACATCTAAGATTCATCCTAACTACTAATTTATCACTACTTTTTTTTGAATCAAGACCATTTTTTAGGATCTCTAAAATTTTATACATGCTTTGAGATCATGTTTTTTTCTTTCTAACTGAGTTTACTATGAATGAAATTACCTACCTTAGAAACTAGGTTTTGTTCATGATTCCTCCTAAGAATTTTAATATTATTGATGTAGCTACACATTTCCTTTAATAATTATTTCTGTTTCTTAAGAAGAGATGTATGGGGATTGAGATTAATAGTTGGCTTTTACATTCCCCTGAATCTCTATTGGGGGATCATCATTAGGTAGTTGTATATTTTTCCCTTCTTCAAATCTATGACCTTATAGGACCTCTGAACTATCTACTCTAGATAATTATTTATCATAATTCTTAGATAAATTATCTACTATCTTTGTATTTTGTCCTCTTCCCTTCACATGATCTTTATTCTCCTTGTTACTAGCTTTAAGGACCTCCTTGATATTTTCTACCTACCCTTCAACTAAGTTGGCAATACTTTGACGCCCAAAAAATGATAGTTGGGCCTAATATCCCTAGTACTTCCATAAAAAAAAATCTTGTTTCCAAACACCAAATTTAGATCTTAAAGTGATGGAATTAAGAGGGGTTTTATCTTAAGCCACATTAACAAAAAATATGGAAAAGTTCATTTTTCTTTTAGTTTTGGTGGTAGAGTCGATGGGCACTAGAAAACCCATCATTCTGGCTATACCCTTGAAGCTATTTTTATCTAAAAACTCTAGAGGGAGATTTATGAGTCTTACCCAATAAAAGACAAATTTAATAGGTTCCTTGAATGGATTAAACCCTAGATTCTATTTATGAAATGCCAATAAAGAGTTTATAAAGAACCATTGTTCTCCATGAAGAATGTTAAGGCAATCATCTTGGTTCAAAAAAAATAGAAAAAGTCATTTGTCATGGCCACCATTTCAACATTACCTTTTAGGTTCCACTTTTTACAGGTCAAATACTTTACCAGATCAATGTTAGGTTGATTCCCCAAGAAATTTCCAATGAGTTAATTCTGATATTAGCCTTTAACTTTATCTACAACCTCATCCAAGATTTATAACTATGTAACATTTCCCAAAACAAGCATATTCAAAGTAGGATGACTACCATCAAAAACCCCTTCAATACCCAACCCCAATAATCTATTTAGGATATTAGCCACTATCCTTCCTAATAAATCCCTATCCTCATCATCCACACCCTCACCTTCACCATTTCAGTCCTTAGTTATTGTATCTATTGCCTTCCCATCACCATCGCCTTTCGTTGTTCCTTCCATCACCTAAAATGTATTTTCAAATTCTTGTTATAAAGGTATTTGTTTTTATTTTTCACCCAAAATTAAGGAGGTTAGATGTTGAGAAATCAAATATATTTTGTTATTAAGAGCCCCAATTCCATTGTGGCATCATGCCCATTGGCATAACTATCATTATATACTCAACTTGTATGTTATCAACGACCAACTCATCTAGCCAATATGGGATTAAGTTTGTTTGTGTGTGTGTGTGGATATAGAATAAATAATAAATTGGAGATTCATTCCAAAAATGATAACACAACATGGTGAATTCCATTTTGAAAATTAAATTAGTGACATCACCAAGTGTATTGATTACACATAAGCAAACCTAATATTGAGAAGTGAAAATGTGGTGCTCAATAAAAATAAAGGGGTGGCTCAAAATGTGAAAAGATGCAAGACATGGAGATAAAATAATTTAGTCCCTCCTAGTTCTAACAAAAATGGAGAAGTGCATGTGGCACAAAGGTGTAAAATGGGAAATTGTATTTTGACCATGGACATAAATTTTAATTCTATATTAACATGCTTAAATAAAATTCATAGCCAACCCTTGCCTTAATTTATTTATATTTAAATGGAGGCTATGACTACATTTTCCTATGTATAGATGTTTGTTATTATAAAATATAATTGAAGCAATGGAAACCTCCACCTAAATAATGAATCCCTATCAAGTGTAGTTCCAATATGGAGCATATATTATTGTGTGAAAATATGATAAATTTTCATGTGATGGAATCCATTTTGATGTTAGTATAACATAACCCAATACATGGTGGCTTGGGTGAAATAATATTTTGATAATTTGATAAATCCATTTGTGGAAAATGTGAATGTTTAGGTTAATTTCATTATCCTACCATTGTTTAAATTTGTGGAGTTAATTTTTAATTATCATTCAAACATTCATAAGGTTGTTAGAAAATAATTGTGTGAGCTCCCATTTAAGAATTTACACCAAGCATTAAGTCTTCTCAATCTGACAAGATGAAGAAACTTATTTATGATTAACCATTCTTTTGAAAATGTGGGTGACCCATTGAAGATTTTGGTTGGAATATAAACCATGATTTACATGGATTCTCTTATATTGTATTATTTTATATTAATATAACACTATATAAGGTGAATATATTAGCTAGAATGACACCTTAGTGTGAAAACCAATTATAAATTTCTTAGTTGAGCATTCAACATAATTTAGTTGTGTGTGATTTATTTTTCATTGACATTTGAGGTTAGATTGGTTAATCATATATTCTATTATACAATGAAGTGAGTTTGATCCCTTTTATTGAAATTTAGATAATGCTTTTTCATATTTGTATTGTGAATGAATTTCCTTGGTGCCAATTTGTGTGCTGAATTGTTATGATTATTTCATTTATTTGTTAATATCCCTTGTATGTGATTTAGTGATATTGTTTAATTTGTGATCTCTTGTTGTTCTGAACACATCAAGAACTTGGGTGAAAATTTTATGCAAACATTTTCTTAAATTGAAAATACATTTATAAATGAATGATTATTCATTTACATAGTTAATTATCTGAAAATAATTCATTAATGAAATTCCTCTTTTTTGAGATGCATAATTATGATATTTACATCCTTGTGTTCTAATTTATGTGTGATGGAGAAGGAAGTGAAGTAGATGTTACCAAAATCAGTGTTCACCCTCATTGGATGATAATGTGCCTATTTTTTTCCTAGGATGAGTGCTTAATTATGTATCTATATAGATTGCTTTTATTTCACTAAACAAAATTTATGTATACTAGCTCCTAGGTTGGTATATAAAGTGGGATAAATATATCATGCTCGCTAGTATAAAATGGGGGATAAATATACTAGGTGTAAGTGTATGTTGAGTTTGTGTTGATTGTGTATATTTTAATCTATGTTTGTCGTGTTGATTGTGTACAATGTTGCTTTTCATACTAATGTGTGTATGTTGCTAGGTATATTCTAGTTTTGTATGATGTTATGTGTAAATAAATATGTATATGATGCTAACGTGTATATTATGATGTGTGTATGTTGATTGCATATGCTTATGGTATTTCACTTATGGATTAAAATTTCTCTTGATTGTGTAGAAGATCCCTGCTCTTGGATGTGTATTCTGATTATGATGAGTTATTGGGCTATCAATTTCTTGGGCATATAAGTTTTATGGGTGGATGTTATATATGTGTTTGATCTTTGTGATTTAGAAATGGGTTAAAAATATATAAAATAAAATAATAAATGGATGAGTAAGGCTAAATGAGTAGTTTTTGAGTGAGATTGGTTGATCCAACAACCATAGTGTGCATACGAGAATATATTTTTGACTATTATAATTACCCATGTATGATATATGTTTGATCTATGATTATTTGACTATAAAAAATTCCCATGTGTGATGACTATTTTATCTATGATGATCTGGTTACTATAATTATGGATGATTTCTACAATAAATTAGTTTTTGAAATCACCCATGTGTGATGGATGTTTACTCAATGATGATTTTATTATTACAACATCTCATGTGTGAGATTAATGTTTTCTCTATGGTTTTTGATTGTAGAAATTTCACATGGATAGTGGATGTTTATTGTGAATTTATATAATGAATGTGATTTATATATTCTTCTCTTTATATTTTCCAACCTCTATTTTTTGCTTTCGATGAAGTTATGATGGATAAGATTGATTTTTTTAAAGGTGGTAACGTACACTATAAAATTAAGGCCTCTATTATGTGATAAGAGAATGGTTATAATCAAATGATGCACATGCATATAAATTCGTGTGTGTGTGTGTGTGTGTGTGTGTGTGTGTGTGTGTGTGTGTGTGTGTGTGTGTGTGTGTGTGTGTGTGTGTGTGTGTGTGTGTGTGTGTGTGTGTGTACACACACACACACACACATAAATATATCTATGTATGTGTTGACACTTCAAAATTTACCATAGGTGATCTTTAGTGTTGATGAACACTACTCATTTTAGGATTTGAAAAATCCAAGGCATGAGTTACATTTTGTGAAAATTCAATGATGTTTGTGGTGGAAATAGAAGCAGAGTATGATAACTATCCACAATATTTGTTTGATTTAGTCATTGGGAGCCACTAAGGTTTAAATCTTTAGATATTCAATAGTTTTCGATGACATAGAAGCTAAACTAAATGAGTATTAAAAATGATCTTTAAGCTAGATTGAATCTTAATAAAAATAAGAAAAGAGAAGGGTAAAGTAAGAAAGAAATGTGATTTCAGGTTTTCATCTCAAATATTATGACCAAATTCCAATTACTTTGAGCACATTTGAACCAATTTATGTTATAAAACAACATAAGCTCAAATTATATCAAAAATCAATTAAAATTCAAAGGAAATATATGAATCATAAGTAAGAACCAAATTTACTTTAAAGATTTGCTATTATGATCTGAATAATCTAAGTACATCCAAATATAGAGAAAATAAAACAAAGTATTCTTGAAATCTTTACAGTAAATTTAGCATTTAGCATAAATTAACAATCCTATGACAAAGAATGTAACCTAAAACAAGAATAATCTTTCAAGTTCAAGATGACTATTTGCAATTGAGTGGTAGCATGGACATTCAACAAAACTATATAGACAATCTTTTTATAATTCCTTAGTTATATTATATGTTCTAGGTATACAATTGCTAAAACACTCTCTGTTACAAATGGTAACCATCTACCTATTTATAGGAAACATAGGTGGTTAAATAGTTAAATTTCAAAATATCCACATGTGGATAAAGATAGTTATCCTTGATATAAAGATACAATGTGGAAGGTCACATGTCAACTTGACAAGAAAGAGTATATGCTAATAGACTAGCATATACTTTACAAAAAAGAATATTATTATAGGAATTTCATTGGTGGGCCCTTAAATTAGCTTTGTTTTAGGAATTATTTCACCTTAGTGTATTTATCCTTGATTAGTTCAAAATCCACTGCAAGCTTCATTAGACAATTCTCTTCTTGATCTACCAACTTGTAAATTTCATTATCAGCCTGAGATACAAGTTACTCGATACATTGTGCTTTTGTAATTTGCTTTCCTACAGAAATAATGATATCAAGGATCTTCTAGTTTTCCTTGGTTGAATGACCTTTATTTTATCTAATTCTCTAAATGTAAACACCAATATTTTGTTTGAATTCTTCATCACTAATCAGGCCTATAGTAGTGGTTTGAGAAGGGTTATCTAATAGATTCCCTAGAAGTTTTTCAATCTGGGTTACCAAGCCTATGTATTTTTTGATGCAGTCATTGACATCATTGCTTCAAGTGATCAAATCCTCTTGTTTATCCATCAAAACTACCATGAATATGTCTAAATTTCTAAGTTTGATAATCTTTAAGTCCAATGCCTACTTTGTCTTATGTACCTTGATGAGCTCCTCCATCTGAGCTTGATAATTCTACCATTGAGTGACCATCTGAGCTTGATAATTCTACCATTGAGTGATTAAGGCATGTGCCATCTCAGTTTGATGGTTTAAAACATTCAATCTAAGTTTGATGCTTTTCAAATTCTCAAATGCATCCATCAAATATTTATTCAACACTTGCAATACATCCTTAAGAATTGAAAGAAGGACCTGAGCTTCTTAATATTGTTTTTCTTTCTCCAAGTTGACAATCCTCTATTTCATTCCCTAAGCTCTAGCCTAGGTCATGGTTAACTGGGCTAGTGCTATACTAGTTACATCTTCTTGAAATATAGGATGCTACCCTACTACCTACCCTAGAATAGTATTTAAACCTAAAAATGGTTCCACCTGCTGAAAGGTGAACTCCTTAGTACCAACAGTAACCTTCTTGGTCATTACTCTCTCAAGAGTTAATGTATCTATATTGAAATGGACTTGAGGGTTAGAATCCTTTACCTATGGCTATTCAATAATCTCTACATTTGAACTCCCAGAGGCTCCTAGTCTGTTAATCCCTTGGATTTCCTTATTGTGAAGGATTTGGATGTTTCTCTCTGTTTGTCTATTTAGAATATCATGAATCCAAGTCTTGACATTATCTTGAACATCCATGTCAACTCGATTCCAAGCCAATGAAGGAGAAAGAGATAGGATTTTATACAACTTCCCATAAACAAACCAATCAGGAATAGTTGGTCCATACATAGGATTCTCATCACTGAAGAGGTTAATTTCACTAGTAGGGTGAGTGAAAGTTAACCTAGACCTTTTTTTTGGAGCCAGAGGAACTAAGGCCAATTCTACCTATCTCTTTCCTCCATCTAATGGAACTAATTATTTTATTGATTCCTTAGATGGATCCTCTTCCTTATCATAATAATAGGCAGCTATGATGTTAATAAGGGCACTTTCCACTATTTATTTGGTTTCTAAATTAATCATGCTAATAACCTCTATTGGGGAAGAAGGCCTTGGTGGGGATCCCTAAATTTGGTGACCTTTACCGGGTCCATGGTCTATGCTAGACACCTGAATCACATCTTTACCTTTTCCTTTTACATCCTCAAGTTTCGTAACCTAGGGTGACTTTGCCAACTCTCTTTGCTAAGGCTCAAAATATTGTCCTCCAATAGGTGGCTCTTGATGTACAATCCTAGATGGTCCTTGCAACAAATGATAATGCAAGGGATGTAGTTTCCATATTTCTCCTGAGGGCTTATTATCCCTAATTAGCCTATGTTCTAATTTGATGTTGAAGTTTTTAACCCTAGACAAGACTTCTTCAAAGTTCCTTGCCTTTGTGTAAATACCATTTCCCACACTTGGTTGATGTTTGTACTCAGTGTTTGGGACCTTTTTATCCTGACTATGGTTAGCCACTTTATCATTGGAGCCCCACATCTTAAGATCATCCAATTGAAAATAAAAATATTTCATGCACACCACCATGATATCCAACTATTTCCAATCCTTAATTATAATTCTACCAATATCCAATGGAAAGGGATGAACCTAAGCCTTCTTATTATTCTTGCATATCCAATCCATACCCTAGATGATTTGATAAGCAAAATTTATTACTCTACAAGCTTATTGGGAACATATATAGGTAATCTATATGGTTGGACCATGATTCTTTCTATCCTTACTACAGTGAAATCTAGATAGAACCATACATCCCCCATGGTCTCCACTTGTCTTTTGATTAGAGGATGAAGCGTGGGCATAGGGATACCATTGATTGCCTCAAAAATGACTAGGATGATACCATCACATATGAATTGAATGTGAATCATATATTTTAATATATGTAATTTGGAGTAATGATGGGAAATTGTAGTTCTACCATCAGGGGACTAATTTTAGATACTAGGGAATTTAATAGAGGCTAGGAGTGAATTCAAGAGGTTAGACATCATAAATAATTGCTCGGAGGTCTTTCTCTTAATGGCTGTAAATTGTTTAGCCAAGAAAAAACTTATTAATTATCCAATGGGAGGGGTTAAGCTCTGCTCCAATATGCAATGGACATAAGATACCTAGACCTTACTCAAATAAGTTTTAGAAGAGGCACCAAAGGCTTTGTTCAATAAGGTCATAGCTACCCTAATGATCTCACTGAATTAAGCAATAGGAATCTCACCATTAGGGGTCTTGAAAACATGGGAAGCTTAGATTAACTAAGGTGAGAGGACTAAATCCAAGTTTTGGGAATTTGTACATTCTCTCAAGGATGGAAGATCGACATGAGGCAATGGGAGCTATACATGCAGCTTTATTGATACTTCATGAATAATCCATTCTCTAACTATTTTGTAGTAAAAAAAAAAGGAAAAAGAAGGTCAATGCAATGCATTACCTCTAGTTTAGTAGCTACATGGTGAAGGCCTACCAACTAAATTGATACTAGGTCTTTATATCTTTGGTACACCGTAGCATTCTTCTTTTCCTCCTAGGAAATTGGTTACAACTCCTCTATAAAGAAGAATAATTTAGATGAATTCTTGATTCTATGTACTTTCAATGCTATTAAATCTAACTTTGTGTCTCTGAAGACCTTTCCTTCACCATCTAAAGTTAGATAAAGATTCACTTCAATTTTATCTACTGTCTACCTACTGCCATTGATAACACTAAATTGTAGTTGATGAAAACAAATATCTCACTAAGGCACTTGATCTTAATTCAAGTTGCACTTAATTTGATTTCTATGTGATCAATTAAACTGACTTAAGTCCTTTATATAGGGTTCAAGATTTTTAGCTTTAATGGTGAAAATATCCAACTCTTGATTTTGTACGCGCCTTAATTTTGATGGGACCTCATTCTCATGTCTTTTGCATTATTGAGCATAGGATATCTTTCATTTTTATATTCCATACGTACATGGAGCTTATGTGGTAGGGTTCCATACCTTTGATAGAAAATTTCATAAATATTAATTGAAGGATAGATGTTAGGTTTTAAAAGTCTTCTTTATTTTGCTTTAAAAAACTAAATCTAGGTCCTTGCATTTCATTAGTCTCTTGATCTTTAAGCTCACTAATTATGCCATGTGTCAAGTTTGTGAGGCGTTTGAAAAGTCCTCAACTTCGTCACACTATTTGATCAAATCCAATGAGCAAGCAATCACCATTAGATCTTGGCTAGGGTCAAATTGTTAACTATATGCCTTTTTTAAAGGGCTTTGGGCTTGATGCACTATTGGATTAAATCCAAAAAACAAGCGATCGCCATTGGATCTTGTAAGATGCTTAGCTTTTAATCAGTTCCATGATTATATGAATATTAGGCTTAAAAACATCATTTAGAATTTTATGTTTAAAATAACACAAAATGAGTTAGGCTAAGACCTTTATATACTAGGTTTGTCTTCATAAAAAACTAGGAATTTATTAAAAGGTTTTTTAGAAATGACCCCTTTGATTAGGATTTAAAAATTGTCCAAGCTAAATTTGATGGGTTCACTCACATCAAATATGTCTTCACAGATGTTAAATGAAAGGAGCAACCTGTCAAATTTAAGATAATGGAATTTGTTGATCTAATAACTAAATACCATGTGTAAATCTCTTGGGAGTTCTCAAGGCTTTGAGGATTATCTAGGTTAAATTTGATAGGTTTGGTCATGTCAAATACATCCTCACAAACATCATATGATGGGAGTGAACCTGTCAAATTTTAGATAATGGAATTTATTAATCCAATAACTGAGTGCCATGTGCAAAGTCCTCAGGGGTTCACAAGGCTTGAGGGATTATCTAGGTTAAATTTGACAGGTTTGGTCACATCAAATATGTCCTCGTAGATGTCAAATGATAGGATAAAACCTATCAAATTTAAGATAATGTAATTTATTGATCCAATAATTGAATGCCACGTGTAAATCCCTAAACAGTTCCCAAGGCTTTGGCTTTAATTCACACCATTAAATTAAAACATATGATTAACTGATCATCATTGGATCCTTACTAAGGCCCAAACCATTAACTGTATGCCTTTATAAAAGACTTATAGCTTGACTAACTGTTAGATTAAATCCAATGAACAAGCATAAAACATTAGATCTATAAAGTGCATAAACTTTAAGTTAAAACTTGATCATGCATAAAATTTCTTGCTAGATTTTCCCATGAATATTTAAATTAAAACCCTTAGGGTTTATTTCTTGGGAACCCTAATTTATTCCTTGGAACCTACAATTAATCACCTTGAAGATGATTATTAACAACATTAATCTCTAAGATATGATCATAATTAGATATACCAAAACTCATGTCTTTCTTTAAGATTGACCTGCCTTTAAAATTCAAGATCAAACAATCTTTCACACTTATTATAGAATATAGAGATTCTAGAAATAATCATAGGGGTCCCATTTTTTTAAAATAAAGATGGGAGGGTGTTGGTCTCAACAAATGGTGACTCACAGGAGAAACATAACAATGTGTTGGAACACAAGGCTCTGGTTAAAACTTGTACATGAATTTTATATCCCATTTGAACATATACTCTCTCCTGAATAAACTTTCAATTGAAATAAGTTCCTTATGTATAAAATTTAAAATTAGATATTAAAACATAAAAATGTAGTGTGTTCTTTGATTCCAATTACTATTTGTCATGAGTTTTAAGAAACAACGTCTAGGTTCATATCCTTTTGGTACATTACACTTAACTTTGATCACTTTAGATATTATTTAAGAATAACAAATATTAATTTAGGGGAGGCTTGGGCATTGATCTACTACCAGTCAGGCATCTATAGCCCAAATAAAGATACCTTTGGTTCCATTCAAGGTCTTTCTCCACTGCCAGCTAGGTGTCCATAGCCTCAGTGGAGATTACCTGATTCACCTTTGCTTCTATTTCTATATATTTTGTGATGAGATTTTTTTGAGGTCCTTTTTCAAAGGTTGGAAACTAATACAACCTATTTTTAAGGATTTGATCAAATGCCCTGGCATTAGCATACTCTCTTTTAATTGAAACTTTAATCCATGCCAAGGATGTGTTTTAAGTGTAAGCATGAATATGAGTTAATAAACTAGATTCACATTGTATACATATGATTCTTCTTAAAACCAAGTTTTGATGTAGGATAATGTTTAAATATTTGTAAGACATTAAAATCCTCTACCAATATGTACAATACATTTGTTTGCTTCATACTGCTTTATTCCCAGCCATGTTCACTTTTGTAAAATTTATACCCACACTTTCAAGCAATTCAAAACCAAAAAATAATACCACAAAACTTTACCACAACCAAGGAGCAACACCAAGCAAGAAAAAAAAAACATAAACAAAACAAATATATACAAGCCCAGCAAGGAAGAAAAAATAAAGTAAGAAAAGAAACTAACTAGACTACCTATTCTAAATTTAACAATATTACACATTCTCTCCATGAATTCCCACGATGGGGAAGAATCAAAGTAATGCTTGAGGTATTACCTATTGGTGGGTAAAATAATAGTCTGATCTTTGGAGATATTTCAACTTGAAAGTGTTGTTGCCTAATATTTTTGCAATTTGGTATGGGCCAATCCATAAAGGGGTGAACTTATCATGTTTACCTTCAGGTTCTAATGCTTTATAAAAAATAAAAACTAAGTCTCCTTGCCTAAATACCTTCACTTTAGATCTCTTATCAAACCATCTTTTCACAGGTGATTAGTGTCTATTGAAGTCTATAAATGCCTTTTCTCTAACATCTTCCATTTGAATGATTCCTAATAGCCTAGAATTAGCAAGTTCTTGGTTGTCCTCCATGTACTCTTTCCTGAATTTGAACATAGGAAAACTCAAGGTGATGGGAAAGATAGGCTCCTGACCATATACAAACAAAAATGGTGAAGCCTTGAGAGCTTGTTTGATCCTGATTCGATCTACCCATAATGTAAACTCAAGAAGTTTATCCCATGTTCTAGGTTTATCTGCAGCAAATTTCATGATAGCATTCATCAAATTTTTGTTTTTAGATTCAGAAAAACATTTAATTGAGGGTATTGATTGAAAAAAAACTTGAGTGATATGCCTTGATCATAATCCCATTCTTTCATTTCAATAGAAATGAATGCAGATCCATTGTCATAAACTAAAGAAACTAAGGTTCCAAATCTAGTACAAATATTTTCCTCTAAGAAGTTGATCACCTCTTATATTCTAAATTGTTTAGTGGCTACTACCTCAGTCCACCTAGTGCAATATTCCATAGTAGTTAGGAAATACTTATGACCTTTAGAAGAATTGGGGCTGATTACTCCTACAAAGTCTAATCCCCATTGTACAAAATGTTTATCCACCATCATGGGTTGTAAAGGCATGGTTGCCTTTGCCTCTTTTATGCTAAATATTTGGCATGAATGACACTCCCTCACATGATTATAAGAATCTTTAAAGAAGGTGGGCCAATAATATACAACCCTGAGATATTGTGAGTTGTGGTTCTTCCTAAAGGGTGTCCACTTTCCAGCTTCTCATGGAAGGTAGTCATAATCAAAGCTGCTTCTTCCTTGAACACACATCTCAAATAAATTCCCTCAAAGTTTTTATTATAAAATATTACATTCCTAATGAGGTAATGATCTAATTTAAGCATCAAGGCTCTCTTTTGTTCTCTTATAAAACTTGGGGGACAAACACCATTAACAAGTAAATGGATAATAGAGTCATGCCACTCATTTGGTTATAAATTTCATTGATCTACCTACATGACATGGAATTTTGTGTCAACATTAATGATCATCCAAAATAAACCTTGACAGTTCACTAATTTGGCTATTTTCATCTCTACATCATATTATTGTAGAATTTTCATCCACTTGCCTCTTCTTTCTCCAAGCTCATTCTGACTCAACATAAGTTTTGTAGCTAGATATGGAAATATGGCATTGACCTTGTTTCTAAGGAGGTAATGCCTATTTTTTAATGCATTCACCAATGCATAATCTTGCTTATTAATCAGAGAATAATTCACTTCTACATTTTTGAAGTTGGTGCTCAAGAAAGCTATGGGATGATCATTCCCATCAACTTTTTGACTTAACACTAAAACCATAGTATGCTCAAAAGAAAATGAATATAGAGAGAAATCTTTTGAGAAATCAAGACTTATGAGGACTAGAGCTTTAGTGATTGCCTTATTAACATTAGTGAAGGCCTTCTTAGATTATTCATTCCAAGAAGTTATAGAATCTTTCTTAAGAATATCATTCAAAGGTTTGACAATCTCAACAAAGCTTGAAATAAACTTCCTCACAAAATTAATCTTTCCAAAGAATGACTTAAGCTATTTTCAGCTATTGGGCAACCCAATTTTAGATATGGCTTCTACTGTATCAGCATCTAAAAAAATTCAATATTTGGTAATGATATGTCCCAACAGTTTTCCTTCAGTGACATAGACTATACTTTTCTTGGGGTTAAGAGATACACCATACTTTCTGCATCTATCAAATACTTGTCTCAAATGTACCAAATGTTCCTCTCTATTTATATAAAATACTATAAGATCATCCATATATATGATGATACATTTTCCCACTAATTTTTTTTAATAATGGTCCATGGCCCTTTGAAAAGTTACCCCTACATTAATTAATCTAAAAGGCATTCTCTTGTAAGCATATGTTCCCCATTTAGTATTAAAAGTTATTTTAATCCTATCTTCTGGAGCAACAAACACCTAATTATATCCATAAAGGACATCATGGAAGATCCTAAAATAGTTTGGATAATATATTCCAGAGAAGGTAAAGGATAATTATCCTTTTCAGATGCTCCTTTAGATTCTTAAAATCTAAACATAATCTTATTTCTCCATTCTTTTTTTTACTAGGACTAGGTTTGCCACCCAAGTGGAATGTCTAATAGGAACACTATCCCACATCTAACATATTATTGACTTCTTTGAAAATCATGAGTTCTAAAATAGGGTTGACTAGCCTTTGCTTCTATCTAAAGGGATTGCAACCTTCTTGAAGAGGTATAGTATGAGTAATGACCCTCGGGTCAAATATTTTCAAATATTCATAAGACCAAGCAATTACATCCTTGTATTTTGTAAGCAACTTTATAGCTTTTCTCTTTTATATTTTAGTGAAAGCCTTCCCTGTATTCACCATTTGGGGATAATCATGTGGGCCATAGTTTGTCACATGATAATATCTACCATTTACCTTGGGTTGTTTATTTGCTTCAAAAATCTTATTAAGATAAAATAGTCTTTACAATGAAATCATCCCTTGAGATTTTTTATTTTCACTTAATTGGATGATTTTACCATTAAGTTCCTTCTCAGTAAAAGTTTCATCAATCTCATCAATAATGTGAGCTTCAAAATCTCATGAATTAGTTAAGAAATCTATGATTTGTTGATCATCATTAAAAACTTAGAAATGATTTACATTATCATGAACTGAAGGACATGGTACTAGCTCAATACTCATGCTTTGAGAATCATGATTAGGCATGAGGATAGATATAACAAAGATAATCTCATTAGTAGCTTTGTTTTCTTCTCTTAGAACAACTAAGATGTTGAAGGCATCGAAAGATTAGATCAAGTCCCACACCCTAAACTTATATCTTTTTAAGTAAGACAATTTAATATAGTATTTACTCCTCACTTCATTAACCACAAGTTTAGAGTCTCCATAGACAAGGAGTTGCTTCAATTTATGTTCAATGGCAAACTGTAATCCAAGTATGAGAGCCTCATACTCAACTAAATTATTGGTGCAAGGAAATTATAACTTATACATTGCATGGTATTTCTTTTATGAAGGATCCATAAATAAATACTAGCTCCTAATCCTAATTTTCACTTGGCACCATCAATATATAAATTCCACAAACCAAAAATTAGAGGAAAAATCTTATAGACTAGTTCTTTTGCAATTTCTAAAGTAAAAACTCCCAAATCAAAATCTAGGAAATTTATCCTTTCATTACCAACATTATATTCTGGTATCATTTGTTTCATTCAAAGTTCCCTTTCTACTCTTATTTGATTTGGCATACCTTTCCAAGGAAGCCACAAGTGCAATCAATCAGTACACATATAGCCATTTAAGGCCTTAGTCCATTCTCCACTCAAAATCAATCCATAAGCACTAGGCATTTCTACCACTTGGATATCAATGAATCACTGAACCTTGGTTCACTAGCTAGTTGTATATGCAAATGCAATAATTATCCTATAAACTTAACTCTATTTTTATCCAATTAAGTGAATACACTATCAGACATGATTGAAGATAACCTGAGTTATTCACATATCCTAGCAGGCATAATGTTGGTTGAGGCTACAGAATCTAAAAGAGAATTATGAACATTTTTCCCAAGTATCCTGACTGTAAGTAAAAAAGGTGGAGACTTTGCTTTGATTACTTGAGTAATTACATTTACACTATCATTCTTAGGGGTCTTCCCAATTTTTTTGGAAAAAGATTCCAAGAGTAAGTTTCTTTGTTCTATGATTTGAATTAATTCATTTAGAGTGATATTGGCTTTAATCCTTTTCTTATCCTCCACAATATTGTAGCCAGTTTTCCTTGGAGGATAAATAGTTAGCTTAGAATAACTTCCTCTAGGGGGTTCAGGATTATTATTTGATGCAGTATTTGGAGGGGTTCCATAATTATTAGGAGGGGTAGAGGTAATCAATGGTTGTTTTGTTCCCTATTTATCATAGGATATGTCTTCTAAAATTGTTTAAATGCTTGAATCTCCTCAGGAATATTCTTAGGCGCATTATCTTCTTGAAAAGGGAATTGAAAAGTTTCAACCATATGCACTTGGTTAGATGGTTTAGATTCAAAATAATTTATATCAACATCTTTATTTGGAACCACTTCAAACATGTCAAGTTCTTCTTGAAAAGCTTTAAAGGCTTTACAAAACTCAATGCAATCAATCTCACCATGCTTGGAAGTAGCATGCACCCTACATTAATTTGGTAAGGCAATATTAGTGAGTTTTATATCCATATTACTTCTACTAGAAGAAGGCTCATTAGCTTTTTTATTATAGAAAATGTCATTCTAAAACCTATTCCTAGGCTTGTTAAATTTTTAGAAAGTGAAGTTCCTTCCAAAGTTATCATTAGCATTACCAACTTGTTTTTGTAATTGCAAAAAATCAGTGCTAAGCTTCTATACCATTTTCAATATAGACTCATTCTCATTTTTTAAAACCTTAGAATTTTGACCCTAGTTACTATTAATGCCACTAATAGGTACTAAAGCCTTCTGATCATTGTCATGAAATCCATTGGCAACTTCATGACCCAAGAAACTTTAATTTTGGTTAGGGGCAGCATGATTAATAGGAAATACATTCAAAGTAGGAATTGGCTTGATGTTGGATTATTCTTGTTATTATTTAGAAAAATGTTTAATGAAGACCTTTGAGGATTAACATTTGGGATAGAATAAACAATCTGTCCTTGGTTTTGCATTTCATCACTAAAAACCACTACTTCATAATAGGCTTGAGCTAATGTGATGATAAGTGGAAGGGCTCTCTTAAGAAACACATAATTCATAGGGTCAACAACATCTTTATAAACCTCCAAAGTTAAAGCTTCATTAGGTTGATATGGATCCATGGTCTGAATAAACATCTTTTATAACCTAGCATTAAAGGACCTAATAGCTTCATTTGTATCTCTCTTAATAGTTTTAAATTGATGATAGTTGTAAATTGATCAATAAAAATAGTGTCAAAGTTATTCCATGAGATAATATAATTGTCAGGTAGAATAAGAAACCATTCATATGCAGCATCTCTAAATGTAAATCTGAACAACCTACATGCTACATCTTCATGAATAACATTTAATAATATTAATGTAGATTTAAATATTTAACATGTTGTTCTATAGTCGTAATACCAGTTGACTAAATATTGGCAAATATTTTTTAGGATTACGTGGTTAATCTTGAACCACACATGGTATATTGATGGGGGAAATCCCAAACCACATCATGTTTGGATGAATATCGAGCACAAGAATCCATTGCAAAGTTGATGATGTAGATATTTATAATACCTAAACTTACCTCTGTCTTTCTTAATCCTTTTATGGATTTCTAGTTCGAGCAAGGGTTCTCTAGTCTCTAAATGTGATCTGGTGTTAACCCTTGGTAATTCCATCTTGAAGACTAAGGATCCTATTTTAAAACATGGTGTAACATATTAATTTCCAAAGAATGACAAATAATATGCACACTAAATTTAATTTGAACAAATTTATTCATAAAAGGACAAAGGACATCAATCTATAAATAAACAAGTTAAAAGATGTATTGAATTATGCAAAGATGACCAATCTTTACAACTTATGACTCAAATAAACCTCTTATTGTCAAAGAATTATCAATTTTGAACAAAATAAGCCATCCTAACTCCAAATACTAATAAATTCTTAGGAACAAAAGTTATATTTCTGTAAAGGTCACAAATATTTAAATAATTTATGCTAAAAAAACATAATCATGTAAAATGTAGAGTAATTTGACCAAATACACCTGAAAGATATTAAGTATCTTTAAAGAGGCCCACCTTCTAGTGATAGTGGATCTTCTCCTATTGATGCTTTGAAGTTTACCATAGGTTCTCTTCAGTGTTGATGAACACTACTCATTTTAGGATTTGCAAAATCCAAGTCATGAGTTGTAGTTTGTGACAATTCAATGATGTTTATGGTGGAAATAGAAGCAGAGCATGAAAACTATCCACAATATTTGTTTGGTTTAGTGGTTGGGAGCCACCAGGTTTCAAATCTTTAGATATTCATATTTTTTATGACTTAGAAGTTAAACTAAATGATTATTAATAATGATCTTTAAGCTAGAGTGAATCTTGATAAAAAAAAAGAAAAGAGAAGGGCAAAGTAAGAAAGAAACATGATTGTAGGTTTTCATCTCAAATATTGTGACAAAATTCCAATTAATTTGAGCAAATTTGAACCAATTTATGTTATAAAATATGAATCATAGGTAAAATCAAACTTTACTTTAAATATTTTGTATTATGATCTGAATAACCTAAGTACATCCAAATACAGAGCAAATAAAATGAAGTATTCTTGAGATCTTTACAGTCAATTTGGATTTTAGCACAAATTAACAACCCTATGACAAATAATGTAACTTAAAACAAGAAGAATAATTTAAATTCAAGATGAATATCTACAATTAAGGGGTCGCATGGACATTCAACAAAACTATATAGATAATCTTTTCAAAATTCCTTAGTTGTATTAAATGTTCTTGGTATACAATTGCTAAAAAAATCTCCCTTAAAAATGGTAAGCATCTACCTATTTATAGGAAATATAGGAATTTAACTAGTTAAATTTAAAAATATCCACATGTGGATAAGGATAGTTGTCCTTGATATAAAGATACAATGTGGAAGGTCACATGTCAACTTGACAAGAAAGAGTATATGCTAACAGACTAGCATATACTTTTCAAAATAGAATATTATTTTAGGAATGTCATTAGTGGGCCCTTTAATTATACCTATTTGAAGAAGTCTTTCACCTTGGTATATTTCTCCTTGATTAGTTCAAAATCCACTATAGGCTTCATTAGACAATCCTCTTCCTAATCTACCAACTTGTCAAATTCATTATCAACCTGAGATACAAGTTCCTCGATACATTATGCTTCTACAATTTGATTCCCTATAGAAATAATGATATAAAGGATATTCTAGTTGTCCTTGGTTGAATGAACTTTATTATCTCTAATTCTCTAGATGTGATTATCAACCTTTTGCTTGAATTCTTCATCACTAATCAAGCCTATAGTAGTGGTTTGAGAAGGGTTATCTAATATATTCCCTAGAAGTTTTTCAACCTGGTTTACCAAGCCTATGTTTTTATTGATGAAGTCATTGACATAATTGGTCCAAGTAATCAAATCCTCTTTTATATACTTCAAACCTACCATGAAGATGTCCAGATGTCTATGTTTGATAATCTTGAAGTCCAATGCCTACTTTGTCGTATGTACCTTGATGAGCTCCTCCATTTGAGCTTGAGAATCTTACCATTGAGTGATTAAGGTTTGTACCATCTTAGTTTTATGGTTCAAAAAACTCAATCTAAGGTTGATGGTTTTCAAATTATCAAATGCATCCATCAAATATTTATTCATCACTTGCAATATGTCCTCAAGAATTGAAAGGAGGACCTGAGATTCTAAATCTTGTTTTTCTTTCTCCAAGTTGAGAATCCTCTATTTTATTCCCTGAACTCCAGCCAAGGTCATGATTGACTAGGCTAGTACCATAATAGCTACATCTTCTTGAAATATAGGATGCCACCCTATTGTCTACCCTAGAATAGGAGTTACACCTAAAAATGGTTCCACCTTCTAATAGGTGAACTCCTCAGTACCAATAGTAACCTTCATGGTCACTACTCCCTCAAGAGTTAATGTATATGTATTGAAATGGACATGAGGGTCAGACTCCTCTACCTATGGCTATTTAAGAATCTCTACATTTTAACTCCCAAAGGATCCTTAGGTGTCAATCCCTTAGATTTCCTTGTTGTGAAGGATATGGATGCTTCTCTCTGCTTGTTTATTCAAAAAATCTTGAATCTAAGGCTTGAAATTACCCTAAAAATCTGTGTTAACTTGATTCAAAGCTAATGAAGGAGAAAGAGATGGGATTTTATAAAACTTCCCATAAACAAACCAATCAAGAATAACTAGTTTATAAATAGGATTCTCATCACTAAAGAGGTTAATTTCACTAGTAGGGTGAGTGAAAGTTAACCTAGGCCTTTTTCTTGGAGCCAGAGGAACTAAGGCCAATTTTTCTTGTCTCTTTCCTCCATCTAATAGAAGTAATTATTTGCTTGATTCCTCAGATGGATCCTCTTCCTTATTAGAACCATAGGTAGTTATGATATTAATAAGGGAACTTTCCATTATTTCTTTGAATTCCAAAGTAATCATGCTAATAACCTCTACTAGGGAAGAAGGCCTTAGTGGGGATGCCTAAATTTGGGGATATTCAATAGGTTTATGCTCTATGCCAGACTCTTGAATCACATCTTTACCTTTTCCTTTTACATCCTCAAGTTTCCCAACCTATGGTGCCTTTGCCAATTCTCTTTGCCGAGGCTCAGAATATTGTCCTCCAATAGGTGGCCCTTGATGTGCAATCCCAGATGGTCTTGGAAACAAATGATAATGTAAGGTATGTGCTTTCTGTTATTCTCTTGAGGGCTTATTATCCCTAACCAACCTATGTTCTAATTTATTGTTGTATTTTTTTACCCTGGACAAGACTTTCAAAGTTCCTTGCCTTTGTGTAAATACCATCTCCCACACCTAGTTGATGTTTTTACTCAGTCTTTGGGACCTTTTTATCTTGAATATGATTAGACACTTTATCATTGGGGTCCCACATCTTAAATCATCTAGTTGAAAATTAAAAGAGTTCATATGCACCACCATGATCTCCAGTTGTTTCTAATCCTTGATTATAATACTGCTATTATCCAATGGAAAGGGATGAACTTGAGCCTTCTTATTATTATTTTATATCAAATCCATTATTTAGATGATTTGATAAGCAATTTCTTGATCTATAAGCTTACTAGGAACATATATATGAAATATATATGGTCAGACCATGATTCCTTCTATCCTTATTATAGTGTAATTTGGATAGAACCACACATCCCCCATGGTCTCCATATGTATTTTTATTAGAGGATGAACCCTAGGCATAGGGATACTAGGGATTGCCTTAAAAATGACTGGGAAGATACCATCACATATGAATTACATGTCACTCCTATATTTGAATATATGTAATTTGGAGTAATGATGAGAAATGGTAGTTTTACCACTAGGTGATGAATTTCAGATGCCAGGGAAATTAATAAAGGTTAGGAGTGAATTCAAGAGGTAAGACATCATAAATAATTTCTTGGAGGTCTTTCTCTTGATGGTACCTTCAATGGGAGGGGTTAAGCTCCACTCCAACATGTAATGGACATAAGACACCTAGACCTTACTCAAATAAGTTATAAAAGAGGCACCAAAAGCTTTGTTCACTAAGGTCATAGCTACCCTAATGTCCTCCCTAAATTAGGCAATAGGAATCTTACCATTAGGGGTCCTAAAAACATAGGAACCTTTGATTAACCAAGGT
Source organism: Torreya grandis (assembly GCA_037957365.1). Lineage (NCBI taxonomy): Eukaryota > Viridiplantae > Streptophyta > Pinopsida > Cupressales > Taxaceae > Torreya > Torreya grandis. Next base: position 5,207,922 of record JARHVA010000445.1, read on the forward strand.
GAGAGTACTGAATCCAAGTTTTTGGAATTTGTCCACTCTCTCAAGGATGGGAGATCGACATGAGGCAAAGGTAGCTTATAGTAAGCCTCAAAGGCCATGGGGGTTATACATTCAACTTTATTAAAATTTCCTTCATCAATAATCCATTCTCCATCTATTCTACAATAAATGAATATAAAAACAAGAAGGTCAATGCAATGCATTACCTCTAGTTTAGCAGCTATATGGTGAAGGCCTGCCAACTGAATTGATACTAGGTCTTTGTATTTTTGGTGTATTGTAGCATTCCTCTTTTCCTCCTAGAGAATTGGTTGAAACTCCTCTATAAAGAAGAATAATTTGGACCAATTATTGATTTCTTATATATTCAAGGCATTTAAATCTAACTATGTGTCTTTGAAGACCCTTATTTCTCCCTCTGAAGTTAGATGAAGCTCCTCTTCAATTTTCATCTATTATCTGCCCACCACCATTGATAACACTAAATTTTAGTTGATAAAAACAAATATATCACTAAGGCACTTTCTCTAAATTCAAGTTGAACTTACTTTGATTCCTATGTGATCAATTGAACTGACTTAAGGTTTGCTTTATAGAGGGTTCTAGGTTTTTAGGTTTAATGTTGAGAATATCCAACTCTTGATTTCATACGTGCTTCAAATTTGATGGGACCTCATTCTTGTGATTTTTGCATTATCGAGCATAGGATATCTTTCATTTTTATCTTCCATACCTATGTGGAGCTTATGTGGTAGGGTTCCATGCCTTTCATGGCAATTTCATAAATGTTATTTGAAGGCTAGCCGTTAGGTTTCAAAAGTCTTCTTTATATTGCTTTAAAAAACCAAATTTAGGTCCTTGTATTTCATTGGTCTCTTGATCTTTAGCTCACTAATTATGCCATGTGTCAAGTTTTTGAGGCCTTTGAAAGTCCTCAGCTTTATCACATCATTGGATCTACTCCAGGGAGTAAGTGATCACCATTAGATCTTGGCTAGGGTCAGATTGTTAACTATATGCCTTTTTAAAGGACTTTGGGCTTGATGCACTATTGGATTAAATCCAGTGAACAAATGATTTCTATTGGATCCTAAAAGATGCTTACCTTTTAATCAATTCCATGATTATATGAATCTTAGGCTTAAAAACATCGTTTAGAGTGTTATGTTTAAAAAAACACAAAATGAGTTAGGCTAAGATCTTTATATACTAGGTTTTTCTTCATAAAAATATAGGAATTTTTAAAAAGGTTTTTAAGAAATGTCCGCTTTGATTAGGCTTTAAAATTTTTCTAAGTTAAATTTGACATGTTTGGTCATGTCAAATATGTCCTCACAGATGTCAAATGATGAGAGTGAACCTGTCAAATTCAAGACTGGAATTTATTGATCCAATAACTAAATGCCACTTATAAATCTCTCGATAGTTCCCAAGGCTTTAGGGATTGTCTAGATTAAATTTAATAGGTTCGATCATGTCAAATACATCTTCTGATGCAAAAGCATCTACATACATCTTCCTGCAAGACATGGGTAAGTTGGGATTGGTCTTCAACTAGGCATGCAAGCTCTAGTCATGTTTAAATTCAAATTCTAATTATTATATTTTCCCTCAAAAATGTTATCTAAGGAGTAATAGTAATTGTTAAAAGTAAAAAGAGTGGAAAAGGTAAAATGTAATTGTTGGGGCTGTTGAGGAAATAAAGGAGGAGTGGTTGAAAATATTTCAACCTGGGTATGTTGTTGAAAATTAAAAACTATATTTGTTTTGCCTTGAGCCAAGTTGGGCATAGAGGTTAGAGAAGAGGTTATTGAAAAGAGAAAAATAAAATTCATTAAGGAGGATGAAAGGGACGAAGAGGAAGAGAAGGAGGATCTCTTTTAGAGAGAGGAGTCAGTAGAGGTCTGCAATACGCAAACAAATACCAGATATATTTTCTGGTAAATATTAATGAAGCATGTATCCTGTTGTAAAAGGATTGTTTGTAGATCAAAGAATATAATTGTGTGATTGTTGGTGTTCTTTATTGTTGTTGTGCCGTGTGATGTTTGGCTGGGATGGTGATTTGGCAACCATAGGTGAATGATATAGGTTGTATGGAATGTATAGGCACCTAGAGACTCGAATCTATATGATTTATTATGGATATACAGGACTGAGACATTATTACATGGACCTAAGCCTATTTAGAAATGTTTTTTAAGTTTTGGGTGCAAATGATATGTGAGACTCCTATTTGGAAGGCTCTTGGGCCACGAGGTTAATCATCTAATGCTACATAATATTCACTTGCACACCCAAAAAGAGCCATATTGATGCCTATGCATCAATTTTATAAGGCCATAGCTGTGTGATATTTTACACAAGGAGACCCGAGTGGCGTATGACAATGAACATTACATACGTAGACATTTAGATCAGACCGAGTCTGTACACAGGTCATGTCCTTTTATTTTGGTCCTTTGCAGAGAATGGTTCATTGGAACATGTCGGGCTGAGAGATACACTACCTAGCTCAATTTGGGTAGATAGAGGAGAATGATAACTTATTCCATTTGAGTGGCCATCGGCCATTGAAGAAGAAGACTATTGTTGCACGCAGTATTTTTGGCTATTATTCCCAAAGAATGTGTTGCTGGGTTTGACATTGCATTAGGCTGGCAAAAGTTTTATGAAGTGGAGGCTTTCTTTCATTTTTAGGGATGGCTCAATAGCCATTGAAGGAGCCCACAAAGATGTAAGTATTCAGTTTTTGGGAACATGAATATGGGTTTTGGTAGATTGAGGGTCTCCCGAACCAAGGAGAGGAAGATATAATTGATCACTGACAGAGTATTAGCAGAGCGAGCATGTGTATTCAAACTCAGTTCATCAAATGCAGAATGATGAATGTCCCCTTTTCTTGCAGGATATTCATTCAAATTGAGAAGGATGTATGCTGGTATGATAATTCATTTACTTGGTCTTTTAAAACCCTGAGTGAGTATCATTTATAGGTTGTGACATTCATTCAGCTAGGACCCCTAGCCCAGCGCATCATTTTGGTATCAGAGCTTTGTGTAGAAGGTCAACGCATCATTTTGGTATCAGAGCTTGAAGCTCTTGGGATTTGGAAATTGATCATGGTTGCTAATAAGTTGCTGCAGGATTGAGAAAAGGATCAACAGGACAAAGTGCTAGAAGACCTTGTTAAGGAAAGGTATGAGTAACTTTGATATTTGATTTGAGTTTATTGTGTTTGAGAAGCAAACAGGTGAAAAGAAAGTCTTAAAGCCATTGAGGCTTGACAAGAGAGGAAAAGAAGCCAAGGAAAGCTTAGTGAAGAGCCAAGAGAAGCTCTAGAAGAAGAGCATAGTGAATGCTCAAGAGAAAGATCCAAAGCAAGGTAAGCTTGGATGTGTGAAATTATTGATATTTGGTTAAAGTAGTGTCATATTGTAGACCATTGACTCAGTGTGAAGCTCAATAAAGCCATTAATGGGGATCAAAAGACTAGGATGCAAAAGGCCTAGGTGAGATCAAGGAGATTGTCAAAAGACCAGTCAAGGAAAAAGGCTTGGGTGAGACAAGTGGACCAAAAGACTAGGGTGCAGAAGACCTAGGTGAGGACCTGAAGGGATCAAGAGACCAAGGTGGAAAAGACTTGGGTGAAGATTTCAGAAATAGAAGTATTGTTGAAGGCACTACAGAGCAGTAGAATTCATGAGGGTACTAAGAAGGAAGCAAGCATCTGGAAGAAGATAGGTATGAATAGTAATGGAATTGATAAAGAGATTGATAGTTTGAAAAGAGATTTAGCTAATTTTTTAGATAGATATGAGTCTTGGATGCAGATGGACAAGCAAGCATGGGTATGGCCGATGAGGAAGAGGTTAAAGTGGCCAATAGATCTCCTAATGAAGAGGAGAAGAAGGCAAAATGAGATTTCCAAGAAGAGAGAAGCCCATAGAGGTAAGAGGATGAGTAGGTTGCCAAGTGAGCAACAAGAGAAAGAGGTGGAGAAGAAGGTTCTCATTGAGGAGAATAAGAGAAGAGAAGAAAGAAAATATGAAGTGCCAGGAAGAGCACTTGAAAAGATAAGAGTGTTGGTGAAGAGAGCACTCATAGGGACCTTGTGGTCTCTTATTTTTATATCTAATGTTGTCTTTGCATGGGTAATTGCAGGTATGAGCAGCCTTGTGAAGGTCAAAAGAAAGGTATTGAAGAATGAAGAGATTGGTGCAAGAGAAGACACCAAGTACACAAGTGAATGTGTAGGAGAAAAGAAAAAGTTTGTTGTTGTTGATAAAGAAGAAGAGATGCATTGGTTAATGCATGAGGAAGGTGTTGAGGACTCAATACAAGAAAGAGAAGAGATAGAAGATGAGGATGAATTCTATGATGCCATTGAATGCCAAGAAGAGGAAAGAGAACAATCAAGTATAAAAGAAGAAGAAAGTACAAACAATCAAGAAGCTATGTAAGTCAAAGAACTAATGGAGCAACCCATTAAGGAGGTAAAGGTGAATCCAAAAATTTATTTTTCTTATTCTTATAAGCATGAAACTGTTGATATGCATGTTAGAGAAGCAAAGAGAAAGGTGAAGTTTCCAATTAACCATGGATATGTGATGCCTAAATGGTGGAAGAAGCAAACTCCCAAGCAAAAGGAAGTGCTAGTACAAGAGCATGGATGCAGGATGCCTACATGGTTTGAGAAGACAAATGATGAGAAGGAGAAACAAGTATGGGTACCTAAGAAGGCAAAGAGTGAAGAAGATGTGAGTGTTGAGGCAATAACACCAAGAAGTCAATGGAAGAGGATTGAAGATAATTCAAGCAACCAAGATAATGAAGGTGAGATGGTGAGTATGGAAGAGGCATTCCATGAAGACAGGACGCTTGAGAGGTATACAAAAGAGGTAAAAGGTAAACAAATTGTTTATGATGATGTTCTTGAATCCTTTAATGATATTTTTAATGAGAAATGAAAAATGGAAAGTGGCTATGTGGACTAATATGCAGCAAGGAGAGATTTCCAAATGGATGGATGGTGAGGAAAGAGATGGATATACAGCAAATCAATGCCTCATTGAATGCAAGAAACAAACAAGATGGCTTCAAAGAGAAGTTGAAGAGAGTAAGGAGACACAAGGTAAGGATATTGCAATTGTATTTGATGAGTATATTGAAGAAGTTGGTTTGTATGAAGACAGCTCAAGAAAGGATGAGATGAAGAGTAAGGCTAGTGAAGGATAAGTAATCCTTGTGAGTGATGGACCCAAGTTTAATGAAGATAGTGATATAGATGAGATCTTACTAAAGGAAGAGTTAAGAATGTTGGAGGAGTTGTTTGGTCATTCAAGAAAGATGAAGGTAGGCACAAACCATGATGAGAACATCATTGGTGAGAGTGAAGCAAGAAAAGAGCACACTAAAGAGGCAAAGGCAGTTTTGGCCAAAGAGCAGAAGAGTGGAGGCAGCCAAGAGACTTTATGGTCTCAAGTTTTTACTTCTAACATTTCCTTTGATGTTTTGAATGTAGGTGTTAAAGTTGTGGAGATGAATGAAGTCCATAGTTCAATGGACAAATTTTTTAACCAAGAAGATCAAGAAGATCTTGAAGACATGTATGAGAATGAAGCATGGAGATGGGACATAATAGCTGAAAAGGAGATGAAGAGAAGAACATACCAGAAAAGGAAGAAAATCAAGAAGATGAAAGACAAAGACTATTCCAAACAAAGACAAGCATTGGTATTGGCAACAAGACCTTGGGATCCAGGGATAGAGTGAAGACTAATGCATGGAGGAAGCATTTCATTTGAACTAAGGTTCAAATTGTTTTTAGAGGGAGAGTATGATGCAGGAGCATCTACATACATCTTCCTGCAAGACATGGGTAAGTTGGGATTGGTCTTCAGTTAGGCATGCAAGCTCTAGTCATGTTTAAATTCAAATTCCAATTATTATATTTTCCCTCCAAAATGTTATCTAAGGAGGAGTAATTGTAATTGGTAAAAGTAAAAAGAGTGGAAAAGGTAAAAAGTAATTGTTGGATCTTTTGAGGAAATAAAGGAGGAGTGGTTGAAAATATTTCAACCTAGGTATATTGTTGAAAATTAAAAATTGTATTTGTTTTGCCTTGAGCCAAGTTGGGCGTAGAGGTTAGAGAAGAGGTTCTTGAAAAGAGAAAAAGAAAATTCATTAAGGAGGATGAAAGGGATGAAGAGGAAGAGAAGGAGGATCTCTTTTAGAGAGAGAAGGAGTCAGTAGAGGTCTGCAATACGCAGACAAACACCAGATATATTTTTTGGTAAATATTAATGAAGCATGTATCATGTTGTAAAAGGAATATTTGTAGATCAAAGAATATGATTGTGTGATTGTTGGTGTTCTTTGTTGTTGTTGTGCCATGTGATGTTTGACTGGGATGGTGATTCGACAACCATAGGTGAATGATATAGGTTGTAGGGAATGTATAGGCACATAGAGACTCAAATCCATACGATTTATTATGGATATACAGGACTGAGACATTCTTACATGGACCCGAGCCTATTTGGAAAGGCTGTTTAAGTTTTGGGCGCAAATGATATGTGAGACTCCTATTTGGAAGGCTCTTGGGCCACGAGGTTAATCATCTAATGCTGCATAATATTCACTTGCACACCCAAAAAGAGCCATATTGATGCCTATGCATTGATTTTATAAGGCCATGGCTATGTGATATTTTACACAAGGAGACCCGAGTGGCGTATGACAATGAACATTGCATATGTAGACATTTAGATCAGACCGAGTCTATACACAAGTCATGTCCTTTTATTTTGGTCCTTTGCCGAGAACGGTTCGTTGGAACATGCCGGGCTGAGAGATACACTACCTAGCTCAATTTGGGCAGATAGAGGAGAATGATAACTTATTCCGTTTGAGTGGCCATTGGCCATTGAAGAAGAAGACTACTGTTGCACGCAGTATTTTTGGCTATTGTTCCCAAAGAATGTGTTGCTGGGTTTGACATTGCATCAGGCTGGTGAAAGTTTTATGAAGTAGAGGCTTTCTTTCATTTTTAGGGATGGCTCAATAGCCATTGAAGG
>JARHVA010000445.1:5222500-5227500 GCA_037957365.1 Torreya grandis
AGATGTTTATATATCAACAATTAACTATTATATTAGTATGATGGCCATTTTCATTACAATAGTACTCATATTAGCCTAAATAACCTAAGATAAGTTGTCTAGAATCCTATATAACCTGCAACTAAATACTCATGAAGATCGTTAAGAATCTTATACATCAAGTTTTAATTCTTTACTAGACATAACTTATGCATGTACCATAGGATGTCTTTTTCTCATAAAATTTATCTAAAGTTATTTGATATTATTGAAGTTGTTAAATGGCATTGTGAATAGATGCATCCTATTATCATTCAAATTTTATCAAGCATCCACATAACATACTTATAATATGGATGTCACACAACCAAGTCTATGTATTTTTATCCCTTTTAGAGAGTACATCTATTACGAAATTATCTTCCTCTTTATTTTAGATGATTTGAAAGTCATAACCCAACATCTTTGTTACCCATTTCTTTTGCTCTTCTAATGATAACCTATACTCTAAGAATTATTGTAGACTATCATGATCCACCATCATCTTAAAATGACCACCCATGAAATAAGGATTCAATTGCTTGACTACATAAATAATATCAAACATACTTAACTATAACCTATCAACCATTAAGTTAGCAGGGATAGTGTTATTATGTTATCTCTACCATTGAAATAGAGATCATGGTACATTCGATTTATATGTTGCCTCCAACCAAACCCTCAAACTAATGTGGGAATAAGTTGTTTTAATTAGATATGAGGATTTTATATTTATATAAGAAATTTTAAGATCCAAATATTAAGTAAAATCCATCATCAAATAATAATGAATTATTGTCTAAGATTATTATAAGTTGTATTCTTTTAAGTTTTTGACCAAAGAAGCTAATATGGGAGGTTAAACAAGAAAACTTACTCATCAAAAACTAATCAAACATGATGGCAATGTAATAGTCTCTTACAGTGTTGCATTTTCTTTTTTAGCATAAGGATCATGGTTAATTGGGTTTGTATGTTATTGTAAATCAAGCATTCAAATCTATGCAGGATTAATTTTTTTTGTGAATATGAGGATTTAAAATCAGCAAAATAAATTTTTAGATGAACGTATTAAGCATATATTACTTGAGATTGTAAGACATTTCTATATATTATTATTTGTATTTACAATATGGTAAATAAAAACTACTAAATTACTTATATATTTTTAACTAACTTACCATAAGTAAATAATATTTTCCATATGGTAAATAACAAACTAATAAATTACCCAATGTAAATATTAATCCCCAACATTTTCCCCCTTAGTTTTTACATGGTAAAACATATTCCATTCTTTGATTGTAGCAGATCACATCTATGTGCTCATGATCTTCTATTCAACTATGTAAAATTAGGCTTGCACAAAAATAATGCATATACCAATGCTCATTTATCCAAAAGGTTGTATTATTACAATTAGCTTTCATGGATGGATACAACAACCACCCAGGCATGAACAAAGATCTACACTTTTATTCATCCTTCACACTTGTCTTCTAATGGTTTTACCTAGCTTCAAACAACAACCTTACCCAATTGGTTTTGCAAGTGTACCAATAACGTTTCACAAATGGTTTTTTCAAGTTCATCAAAACCCTTACACAATTATTTTTAAAAGTTCACCAAAAACCTTACATAATTGGTTTTCAGAATCCACAAATAACCTTACACAAATAGTTTTTTAGAGGTTTATATTTACATCATGATCGCTACAATACATTTTGACCAATATCATACAATGTTTCTATAAAAGAGGTTACATAGGGAATACTCACAAGTGAACATGAATTTACTACATTAGTTCTTATTTTGTACACTCCACTGAAAAAAAACTAAAATCCACACAACATAATTGAAACACAAGTCATTATACCAGAAGTGTGGCCCTATCATCGATGACTGATGAGAGGTCACTAAAATGTCTCTTTCTTCTATTACCTCTGACTTCCTTCACTTGACTCACTTATCCAAACTAGTCATAATGTGCATCGATGGTGTTGGCAGGTTCTCTATTGGTTGCTTCCACATAAATTGGAACTCCCCATAATGTGGAAATACATATTTTTGTTAGACATCGATTTTAACTGAGAATGCATCTTTTTACAAAATATGACTTGGGATAATTATTTATGTATTTAACTCTCTTACATAAAAAATAAACTAAAACAATTTTAATATATAATGACTTGATAACATAACAATTAACACACACAAAAAAAACTTCAATTCTTTGGACACATTTTGAATGACCCAGAACATTTTAATATAAACTATATCAATGTATAAATACTAATATAGACTATTTGTAAAAGACAAAATACAAAACAAAAAAGATCAATTTTAAGATTTTATACACCATACATACAGACTTTACAAAATATAATTAAAATGCTTGACATTTATTTTAACATGACATTGACATAGTAGATTAAATAAACAAAGAGTAGACTAGAAGACTTATGGCTAACTAGCCTAGTCATATAAATTTATGACGTGCATTTGCACTACTGTGCACAAAAAAATTGGGTCAAGATTGATAGAGATTAGACACAAATGCACATAGATATCTGAGCATATCACACCATAGAGATTATATGTTTTTCTATGAACAAACTAACATGTCATGCATCATACGTCTAATAGCGAATCCACGTGCTTCTAGGATTCTCTATACACTCTACACATCAATGGATGTGTCTTCTAAGATAATCGTGCTTCTAATATCTAGTATAATTTTGATGATACTTCATGGTATAAGCTCTACACAATCCTAAAGATAGTATAATTCACATTTCTATTGTACATGATAAAGAAGCTTTAAACTCCCATCTTTAAATTTATACAATGGTCAGAACTATAGAATTTAAATGTATGCAGGGACTTTTATCGACTTGATCAATATGCTACCAATCCATTACATAGGATATCATGAAAATATACATCTATATAGTTATGTCAAAAACATAATCCATACAAGGCCCTCATAACTGATGAATTGACATGGATTTTAATGTCAAATATTTTGGTAACATCCCTCTTTATGAGTGGATGCAAAATGAGACTGAAGCTAAACCCAAGCCTATGCAAAGAGATATGATGTAGTTATATTGGTGACTGAGGATAGGTGAAAAGGTGGTGAAAATATACAAAATTCATGTGAGAATTGACAAGATGAGAACTAGCAACTGAAAACACAACATAGATTTTTTCATTTTTTAATTAGCTATATGCTAAGAATGTCTTAATACATATAATTTCCCATCATATCTTTTGCATGTAGCTCCCATATAAAACACCTAATTTCCTTGATTCAAATTCTTGAAAATTCCATTAATAACTCATTACAGACTCTAAATCTATGGTGCACTGATACCAATGATAGGTATTATAGGAGCTAAACACAATAGAAAAGTAATTCAAATATAAATCATCATGAATACACACACAAAGATAATATTTTAATCACCCAATAATATTCTATTATTCTCTTAATATTATGCACACTTACATGTGTGTGTGTGTGTGCACATTTAGATTTTGGGCTCAGATATTATACATTAACTTAATTGAGTCCTTAATCACTTCTCCTTCACGTGGCTTAGTCCTAAAAAGCTACAAGAGGATTATTCATTATTTTGATTTTTATAAGTTTTCAATAAAAATCTTCACTCTCACATTAATAATTGATTTTATTTGATTTATTGGGAAGGACTGAGAGGATTTCTCATCTCAATCATTTTATAGTCAACTTAGTGTAGTCTCTTTTAGTATTTTTAAGATTTGTATTTTAATGAATTAGGATTTTTAGAATTTTTATTTTTATGAATGGTATGACAAATGCACTTCACCTTTATTTAGATTGATTGAACTATAAATTTTTATAAATTAGAGATTTGATATTTATATAGTCTATTAAAATTATATTTAAATCTTTTTATTATGTGTATTGAAATATCTCACTCTTGATGATAGATCATAGATGTTGATCTGAAACATTGAGCTTAAAAATAGGAACACAGTAAAAACTTTAAATCTAATTCTTATAAATTATTTTTATTCTGATAATGTCTTTAAAGGGTATTCATGAAAGTTTATCTACTAAGCTTCATCAATATGTTCCTTAGTTATTAGATACTCATTACATAGCTCAATGAGAAGCGTTAGTAGAAAATGACGTGTCATGTTATTTTCTAAAGCTACAAATTATCGTCAAATTTGAAAATAAAGCTTACTCATGACTTGGGATATCTATCAAAAGATATGGAGCATTAAGAGAGATAATGGGGTCATTTCAAATTAGTAGGTTAGAGTTGTTGCAAATTCATCAAATTGGGTAGACTTCTAGAGGAAAGATCATGGAAAGGCTTGTCAAACTCACACCTGCTTTATTGAAAGAAAGGGAGTCAAAGGAGAAAAAAATGTACAATATAAAAAGAACTTTTTAAGTACAATTTTGCATCCATTTACTTGCATATGTGTTTATATAATTAAATAAGTTGATTAAAAAATTCTAGGAGGATCATGTTGAAATTATTTCGATTGACACTACCATAGATATTACTATTAACATGTTTTATATGAGATTTTAAAGAGACATATATGGCATAGGTACAATACATATATCATCTTTTTAAAATATACCATGAGGAAAACTCAAGTTTTCAAATGAGATATGTACAACATTGATATTTGAGAGTATCCCTAACTCACGAAGATCGGGAACACTAAATGATTGCATTGTATGGAAAAAAGTTTTATAGTGAAGGTTATTGATTCTCTAGATATAATGTTCATGGATTTACCTATATTTAATATTATCAAGTTTTTCAGTCTTTGTAATTATTATGAGGAAATGGATGAGAAATACCATCAAATAAAAATATGGTTAACATGTTTGTGTGAAAAACTTAGTGTTGGGAACTCACCTATTGTGGATACTATCAAATGTTTAGGTGAAATAGATGAATATGATTTTA
>JARHVA010000445.1:5232500-5290000 GCA_037957365.1 Torreya grandis
TAATTCATACAAATATGCATTTAATTTATATGTATGAATTACATTTATACAAATATCCTATTGTCATTGAGGATGTCATTTTGAGCATAAATGAGCCCATACCTATACTCCATCACCTAAAACTTTTGTGAGGGTGATAAATCAATGTTTTTAATCACTACAAAGAAGGTTATGCTACTGTGAATCATACAAACATGTATATTCCACTTGGATAACAATACTTAATAGTTTAATTGGAAAAGCATAAGATAATTTTATTTATATAATATTACATAGTAAAAAATAAGACATGACTAAATAAACTAAGGTTTAAAATAAGGCTACTCTCTCATACTTACTCCTTATGGATATCAAAATAATTTGTCTAGACTTGAAAATAAAGACAAAACGTTACATACTTTTAGTTTCTGAAGATCTTGCTCCTTCAAGACAAAAAGTTGCTTACTTATAATTTTTCAAGAGCTTGGTCCGTCAAATATTCTATTTGTATGTTTTTCACTGACATTGATGTTTCTGGAGTGTTTATCATGCCACTTATCATTTCTTGAAAATTTAGTGTTCTCCCTTGTTAAAAATAACTTATCATTTGCACTTTATTAATTGGACTAAGTGGACTACCTAGCTGATAATTCCCTATGCTTACAAAGGAAGGAGCATGTATGTTCATCATTTTCATCATAATTAGATGTTGTTATGGAAAAGTATTTTCCAATTTTTTTAACCTTCTCTATCTCTCAACCTCTTTCATTTCTTTCTCATACTCCCTCATCCTTTTCTTCTACTCCTTCTCATGCTTTTCCCTTTGTCTTTGTTCTTCATTTTCTTTATTTTTAACTCATTCTCAATTTTTATACTCCTTAAAATCCCTTTTAATTTATCTTAATGATTTGTTTTCTTATAGTTTTTGTTTCCTCCTGGCCTTCATTTCCTCTATTTCCTTCTTTAGTGTTTCTTGGCCATAAAAAAATTCTAAAAAATCATCTGTAGTTTAAATTTGAGACTACCTACGCAATCTCATTGAACCTTTTGATAATCTAGGGGAATTTTGCACAATCCTCTCTATTGGAAGTTTAATGAAACTAACTAAAATTGATTTTTTTTTTAAATTTAATTTTAAAACATTCACCTTCTTCATTGTTATTTTCTAATATATCTTTTATTTTTGCAAGATTAATTGTATCATCATAATCATGAAAATCCCCTATAATAGAATAATAGTTCACTAAATCTTCATCAAGTAAAATTGCATGAGATAATGGAATTTAAAGGACCATATCTACATTGGAAAATTTCAATCTTACACCTGGTTATGTTACCCCTTCCTTGATCTTATCTAGTTGGCTTATTTGTGAAGGCAAGACTAACCCCTTTCCAAAAACATGTTCTTGAATGTTAGACACATGCTTGCCTTGACCTATTTCTTCACCTTAGTCAGTACACTCTTGTGTTTAGGTTACATGTGTAATCTATTGATATGAGGTAAAATTGGATCTATATTATCATTTCATCTACTACATGTCCTTTTTTTTAAGCTCAATGATTCCATCTATTTCATCCTTTCCATATCCAACCAACCACATGATGTTTTGAATTGTAGTCTCATCATATTCATCTATAAATTCATATCATTCACTTGGTTCCATGTATTCTACATGTTCTTGTCTATTCAGTGGTCATATACCTATCCTCTTAAAACCTGACTTTATATTTTCTATAGAAAGAGCATTTTTGAAAGATATGCTACCCAACTCAGCGCAGTCAGACCTATTGATCTTTGGTTTGTGATTTCAAGCCATACACTTTGAAATTTTAGATTTTAAATAAATTTTTAATGGTGATAAGACACTCATATCCAATGTTTGTAGCTTGTGGGAAGTGTGTAATGGAAGAGTAACAAGATCAATTCCTAAACTCCTAACCTCTTCAATAGTTCTCATTGCTACATGACTCTCATGGCCATTAAAAATAAATAGATGCCTATTGGAAGGAAAAAAATACACTTGGTATTGATATCTTGAAATGGTGTATCCAATTAAGAATCATTTCTTTTGTCATCTAAACATGAGGTTGGGTTACCATACATGCTCCTAGTTTGTAACATGTAATGTAGTTTTTTAGTTCTTTTTTTCCCTTGAAAAGGTAGGATCAAGGAATTCTTTGGCCTACTAAATTAACACAAGAAGGAATGGTGATTTATTCCCTACTCTTTGGAATTTTATGATGAACACTTTGACATCATATTTTTGATGTGACTCGCATATCAGTGTCCTTTTCAACTTGTAATTCAATTTCATCACAGTTCCAAATGTTGTTAGGTCCATAGTGGTTAGCTTCATAAACCTTTTCCAAGTTATTATAAAATTAATCTAAAATGGAAGGCCTTAGATTAAATTATCTATCTCTATAAAATCCTTTTTTATTTAATACACAAGTCTAATTGCCTCTTATTAAATCGATCCTACCTAGACTTGTTGGATATTACATCCTTAAAAAGGTTGGGCTTATTTTCACATATGTGGGATACATATGACTTGAGTTGTATAATTTAAAGTCTATGACGAAGTTATGTCATATCTTTTCACCATTGAACAACTTCAAGTTCTTCCTCATATGACAAAATGGATGGCGGGGCATTTTTTTGGGTAGTTGTAATACCCAACAACTCATAATTAAGTGTGGCTACAGGGATTCCCCACTTTTTTCTCATAGCTCAAGTGGAGTAACCATTATTTTCAACATCCCTCATATCATGCTTCATTTTAGTTATAGTCCATTGAGTTTGGATGGATACATTTTTAGTTACTAAAGGACATGTTTTCATGTGTGTAGTTGTTTTAGGTTGTTTGTGTGAATTTGTAGATTCTTCACCTTATGAATTTGTAGCATCCCCTCTTCTTCCTCTTTTTTTATTGATCCTTATGAAAGTTTCTCTTTCTCTTTGGATTCATCATTATGTGTGCATCATAAAATATATAAAATTTAATAACGTGCATTATAAAATGATAACGTACATACTATGCTAATAACATTGCATCTTATCTTTCCCTTCAACAATAACACAAATTTAAACTAGTGTGATACAATGTAAGTATTGAACTGTGCAAATCCAAAATAGTTATGTGTGACTCAACTTAGATATAGGCTTGTTCAATGCCAAAAATAGGATGTTCAATACCAGATGGTGAGGTGTTATTAATTTTCTACCTTGATTAGCGTGCATGCATAACATGGGATGAACACTATTAACTAAAGTCTAAATGTCCCACATTTGCCTCCCACTAATACATTTTTTGGGATTTTAATTATCACAAGTTATATGAAGAAGAGTTATATATGTATATAATTAAATATGTATATATGTATATGGGTTGTGTAGTTAGATTCATTTAAGTGTTTTTCTTCACCTGTTAATTGTTTTGATATTGTCTCTAGTTAAATGGTTTTGGGGATTCTAATCACAATATTGAACTCAAAAACCTATAGATCAATGATCCTATACAATCTAATTTTTTATAAAAGTATATTACCTTATAAAGTTATAAAGCATGTAATAAAATTTAGGTTCACCAAAAAATATATGGATAAATACATCTATGTTAAATTACATGACATCTATTCATAAATATTGGAAATAAATATAATCATACTTAAGTTATTAAAATTTGATCTAATTACATAAATATATTTTCCTTTTTTAGTAAATGAAAATAAAGGGGTTTATAGTAATATATGATTTCACATAAATTTAGAAATAGTCATTAGGACTAGATTATAGAAATAGGATTTCTAGAGCTAGACAATGAGAACCCAAGAAGCTCACATTGACCTGAATAATTCATTAGAATTGTAGACTTGATGTTTCCTATAAATTAGCTTCATACATTATATGTTTCTATTAAAATTTAAACATGTTGAAACATAATCAATTAATGTATTCATTAGGTCTATGGATCTAAAAAATGCACTCATTTTCCTAAAATCTTATGTGGATCCCTCAAATATTTATTTCCCTTTTAAACAACAAATAATGCAGTCACATCAAAGAAGCTATAAAAATTGGGGATGTGTTTTGGGCTATGTGTTATCTTTAGATTCATTCTTATGAGGCCCCTATAATGTTTGTATAATCTCACAATGAACACACGAATTATAATGCATGTTCAACCAATTATTATGGTAATGATGCAATTTATACTATATATGGATTTTCAGGCTACAATGAATGTTTTAGGGAGTAATGATTGATTCAAGCTTATAAAAATTGAGATAAAAGAGAATAAAGAGAAACATTAAAGTGGAAATTGACAGAAACAAAGATGAGGACAGAGATTTTAGATATTATTTAGGATGGTATTTTAGTGGCATTATTGAATTTGTTTCATTGTAATATTTGATCTTAAAAAGGGTGGTCTAATCTTCTAATATTACTTGTATCAATGTTGTTTATTACAAAAATTGGATTAAAGGCCTCCAAGCTAAACACCAATGAGAAATAAAGTGTATAAGTTAGATAAAATTTGATCTAAAGACTATAAATTATTGAATTATGTTTATTGTTTGCTTATATGTTGTTGGTTCAGTTGATGAAATACATTAAAATTTGTATCAAAATTCTCTAGAAATATTTTTATGGGAGTAAAAACACATGATAAGGATTATTTATATAGGCAACATGAGATTCAAATTTGAAAAATCTTATGATCTATGGAATTGCATCCCACTAGTTCATTTAATTTTGTTTTAATTGATTTTTTATTTTTTTCAATTGTTTTTAGATTGCATTAAAGAATTTGGTGAACCTTATGTCTTTTTTTAATTATGCAGGTACACCTATTGGAGCAAGGAGTGGAATATATTTAGAGCGAATATTTTGAACTTTTAAAATTAAAATGAAAACAAAGTGGATGTATACATGAACAATTTTTTTAAAATTTTTCACATGTTGAATCATTAATTTTATAAGATTTTAAGTTTTGATAGTAAGTAAAATGACATAAATATAAAAATCTATATTACTGAACTCAATATTTGCATTTATTCATGCAAATTTTTAATTGAGATATTTGTATTTGAAATATAGCATACTAACAATAGTAAAATATTTGTGTACATGTTTAATATTTCATATGAATTACGGAGGAATATCAATGCTCAACTATTTGGTATAAATATATTTATAGTTAATGAAAATTTCATTTACTTTTAATAAATTTTTTTTTCAATATTTGGCCCCATATCACCAAATATCCTCTCAACTATCAGACCCCGCTCAACTATTGGGTCCTCTCCCTTAGGGAACATTAAAACATGGTAATGGTCAAGGGGAGATTCCTCCTCGACTAAAAAATAGATTATTCAATGAACATTTTTGTTTATATTTTGTTCCATAAATTAAAATAATGGATTATTCAATAACAATACAATATGAGGATGTTAGAGTTGTAGAATCAATTTCAAGACACACATTTCAATTTATAAAGTTAGAATGAGAGAGGGGATGCCAAACACATAAATATATTCATCAACAATTAATCAAACATTATGCTATTAGGGAGTCACTTCAATTGAGGCATCAATTCTATTCATGGTACATTTGATTTTTATGCTATCACAAATGAATTCTTCCAACCAATGTCCATAATAAGTTTTCTTATGTAGATATGTAGATTTTAAAGTTGTACAAGAAATTTAAAGATAAGAAAATTAGGTGTATCCAACTTGAAATAACAATCCACTTTTTATAAGCTTGTTATAATGGGATTTTTAGAAGATTTTTTTTGTAAAAATCAAATAAGAGAGGAGGAAAAAACATACTCATGCATAACTAATCAACCATTTTGTTAGTAGGAGAAAAAATTCCTTTATGGTATCTATAAATAATAAACTATTATATAATAAGAGGGCAAGATCCATTGTGGCATCACCCCCACTAGCATAAGGATCATGGTAAATTGGGTTTGTATGTTTACATAAACCAAACCTTCCATCCAATCTCATATTAAGTCTTTATGTATAGAAGGAATAATTTAATAGTCATATAATCACCTTCAAGATACATAAATTAGGCTTATTTGACTTGAGATTGTAAGAAATTTTCAAATTCTTGTTTCAATTAAAGTAAACCCACCTTTAAGAGCTAGTGTGGAATCCATCCCTAGACATAGTAGGAGGTCCGTGTCTCCAAAAATGAGAGAAAAAAGGCTTAGAAAATAAATATCCAAGAGAGAAAAAAATTAGAATTCAACCATAGGACCCAATAAACACACATACACTAGGCTCACCTAAGCCAATGAACAATATGTACAAAAGAGACTAGTCCAAAAGTTAAGAATATTGTAAAACCCAAAATTTGAAATTCAAACTAGAACCATCTCATGAATGTATCCCAATGGCCAACTAGCTTCATCAATCCCCCAAATAGGATAAACCATGATAGAATGCTGACAACCATCACAATAGGAAAAGTATAATTTGTAAGTGTGAAATATAAATAAAATAAGATTATATTACTATATATTAATGAGCCATGATTCAAATGAGGATTTTCTAAGCAGTATCCAATTGGATAAAGTTTATAATTACTATTTAGGTTTTAGGGTGTTCTAAATCTGATGGTGAGGTCATAATTATCTTTTGGTAAGCTTAGGTGAATTTTTATCTTGTGGGATCATAACCCATAGGTCTCGGATTGCAACCTAAAATGTGTTTGGTGAAATACACTAAACTAATTGAGTAATTTATCAATATAATCTAGTATGATTAAGTATAGATGTAATTTATATATCACTAATGCATAATGGCATGTAAGTGGGTGTGTGTGTTTATAATTTGGGCTCAAAAATTATGCATTGACTTAATTAAGTTTAATATAAGATTTGTTTTTTGGTTGCATATGAGTTACCTCAAGAAGGTGCTATAGGTAACATAAGGGACACTTCAAATGTTTAATTTCCTCCTTTAGGATAAATATCACTATTAATCAGGTTTGTATGTTATGTAAAAATAAGCCTTCGATCAATGGAAGAATTTTAAAGATACATAGATTAAACATGTGACTTGAGATGGTAAGACAATTCTAGAAACTTATTGTAAGGACATTTCCAATCAACCAATATGTTATTAGGATGGGAATTTTCATTGTGGTATCACCCTTGTGTCATAATAATAATGTTACATGGGGTTTATATGTTCCCATTAACCAAGACTTCTAACCAATGTGACAGTAGAATCAATTCAAAAATTTCAGGATGCATAGATTAGGCATATCTAAGTTGAGATCATAAGCATATTTACAACTTTATATTTAGAATATTTTTTAGGTTTTACAAGTCACAAAAGTAGAGAATAAAGATTAAAAAAAATACTCATCAACAAACATTCAACCATTATATTAGTAGGAGGGCCACTTTTATTGAAACATCACCACCTTAATATAAAGAGCATAATATATTAGATTTATATGTTGTAAAATCTATTTTCACAATATTCTCATCTAATTATTTTGGTATTGTTCTCATTCTATTCAAGTAGAAATGTGATAAAACATTCAATCCTCATAATTATTTTTGTCATAAATTTATCCCATCACTTTCAATTTTTTTAGAACCTCAATAATATTGTCAAATTTAGTATGTGAAAATTGTACTTAGTAAAGAAATAAAATAGAAGAGAGAAAATTAAAAAATATAACAATAAATTAAAACATACATGTATACAAATAATAAGTAGCCTCAACGTCAACACAAGCATAAGTAAATAACTTAGAGGGACTTATGTCAACCCTAATTACATATAATATATATCTAATTGGATGCAAAAAAAATATTATTGAAGAGTTTTGTGAATAGTTGAGAAGCTTAGCAACATTCCATATCCTACTCACATCCTTTTATAGATAACAATGAATGGAGATGTGGAATTTTGGAGAATCCTAAATAACCAGCAACCAAAGACTCATAGAGCTCTTCAAGAATCTTATACATCAAGTTTTAATTCTTTACTAGGCATAATTTATGCATGTACCATACGATGTCTCCTTTTCATAAAATTTATCTAAAGTTATTTGATATTATTGAAGTTGTTGAATGGAATTGTGAATAGATGCATCCTATTATCATTCAAATCTTATCGAGCATCCACATAACGTATTTATAATATGGATGTCACACAACTAAGTCTATGTATTTTTATCCCTTTTAGAGAATGCATCTATTATGAAATTCTCCTCCTCTTTATTTTAGATGATTCTAAAGTCATATCCCAACATCTTTGTGACCCAATTTTGTTGCTCTTCTAACGAAAAACTTTACTCTAAGAATTATTGTGTACTAACATGATCCACCATCATTTTAAAATGACCACACATGAAATAAGGCTTCCATTGCTTGACTGCATAAATAATATCTAACATACTTAACTGTAACCTATCAACCATTATGTTAGTAGGGGTAGTGCTATTATGTTATCACTTCCATTGAAATGAAGATAATGGTACATTGGATATATATGTTGCCTCCAACCAAACCCTCAAACTAATGTGGGAATAAGTTGTTTTAAATAGATACAAGGATTTTATATTGATAGAAGAAATTTTAAGTAAAATCTATCATCAAATAATAATTAATTATTGTCTAAGATTATTGCATGTTGTATTTTTTTAAGTTTTTGGCCAAAGAAGCCAATATGGGAGTTCAAACAAGAAAACATACTCATCAAAAACTAATCAAACATGATGTCAATATAATATTCTCTTCTAGTGTTGCATTTTCATTTTTCACATAAGGATCATGGTTAATTGGGTTTGTATGTTATCATAAATCAAGCCTTCAAATCTATGTAGGATTAATTTTTTGTGTGAATATGAGGATTTACAATCAGTAAAATAAATTTGTAGATGAATTTATTAAGCATATTTGACTTGAAATTGTAAGACATTTCTATATATTCTTATTTGTATTTTCCATATGGTAAATAAGAAATACTAAATTACTTATATATTTTTAACCAACTTACCATAAGTAAATAATATTTACCATATGGTAAATAACAAACTAATAAATTACCCAATGTAAATATTAATCCCCAACATTTTCCCCCTTAGTTTTTACATGGTAAAACATATTCTGTTATCTGAGTGTAGCATACCACCTCTATGTGCTCATAATCTTCTCTTCAACTATGTAAAATACAGCTTGCACAAAACTCATACATATACCAATGAACATTTCTCCAAGAGGTTGTATTCTTACAAGTAGCTTTCATGGATGGATACAACAACCACCCAAGCATGAACAAAGATATGCACTTTTGTTCATCCTTCACACTTATCTTCTAATGGTTTTACCCAACTTCAACCAATAACCGTACCCAATTGGTTTTGTAGGTGTACCAATAACCTTTCATAAATGGTTTTTGTAGGTTCACCAAAACCCTTACACAATTAGTTTTACATGTTCACCAAAAACCTTGTGCAATTAGTTTTTCAAATCCACCAATAACCTTACACAAATAGTTTTTCATAGGTTTATATTTACATCATGATTGCTACAATACATTTTGACTAATATTCTACAATGTTTATACAAAATAGGTTACAGAGGGAATATTCACAAGTGAACATGAATGTACTACATTTTTTCTTATTTTTCACACTCCACTAAAAAAAAGCTAAAATCCACAACACCTAAGTGAAACACAAGTTATTATACTAGAAGTGTGGCTTTATCATTGATGATTGATGAGAGGTCACTAAAATACCTTCTTCCTCTATTGCCTCCAACCTCCTTCACTTGACTCTCTTAGCAAAACCAGTCATGATGTGATCTGATGGTTTTAGTAGGTTCTCTGTTGGTTGCTTCCATAGAAATTGGAACCCTCTATAGTGTGGAAATAGATATTTTTTTTGGACATATATTTTAACTAAGAATGCATCCTTTTACAAAATATGACTCAGGATAATTATTTGTGTAATTAACTCTTTTACATAAAAAAATAAACTGAAACAATTATAATAAATAATGACTTGATAGCATAACAATCAACACACACAAAAAAAAATACACTTAAACTTCAATTATTTTTTCACATTTCTAATGACCCAAAGCATTTTAATATAAACTATATCAATGTATAAATATTACTATAGACTATTTGTAAAAGACAAAAAATAAAACAAAAAAGACCAATTTTAATATTTCATATACCATACATAAAGACTTTAAAACATACAATTAAAATTCTTGACATTTGTTTTAACATGACATTGACATAGAAGATTAAATAAAAAAAGAGTAGGCTAGAAGAATTTTGGCTAACTAGCCAAGCCGTATAAATTTATGACATGCATTTGCACTATTGTGCATAGAACAACTGGGTCAAGATTGATGGAGATTAGACATAAATGTACATAGACATATAAGCATAACACACCATTGAGATTAGATGTTGCTTTATCAACAAAATAACATGTCATGCATCATATGTCTAATGGTGAATCCACATGATTTCAAGATTCTCTATATGCTCAATGCATCAATGGATGTTTCTTTTAAGATAACCGTGCTTCTAATATTACTACATTTTTTATGATAGTTCATGGCATGAGATTTACACAGTCCTAAAGATAGTATAAATCACATTTATACTGTACACGATAACATGAAGCTTTAAAATTCCATCTTTAAATTTATACAGTGGTTAGAAATATAGAATTTGAATGTATGGAGGGACTTTTATTGACTTGATCAGTATGAAACTGATCCCTTACATAGGATATCTGGATAAACTAAAGATTCACATGGTGCACAATCCATTAGATGTTTGTTCAGAACATAGACATCATGAAAATATATATTTATATTGTAATGTCAAATAGCTGCTCCATAAAAGGCCCTCATAACTAACGCATTGACATTGATTTTGTCGATGCAAAATGAGATTGAAGCTAAACCTGAGTCTATGGGAAGAGATATGATGCAGTTATATTGGTGATAGAGGACAAGTGAAAATATGGAAAAAATCTATTAAATTCATGTGATAATTGACCACATGAGAACTAGCAACTAAAAAATTCAACATAGATCTATTTATTTTTTATTAGCTATATGTTAAAAATGTCTTAATAAATAGAATTTCCCATCATATCTTTTTCATGTAGCTCTTGAATAAAACTCCCAATTCCTTGATTCAACTTCTTGAATATTCCATTAATAGCTCATTACAGACTTTAAATCTATGGTGCTTTGATACCAATGATAGTTATTATAGGAGATAAACAAATAAGAAAAGTAATTTAAATATAAATCATGGTGAATACACACATAGATAATAATTTAATCACATAATAATATTCTATTATTTAATAATATTACACACTCTTCGATATATATAAGAGATGGTGGTCTTAAATTTTAGGAGGTTTCTACAATTACTACTCTTCTCATAAAAATATATTAATCTCCTAATTTGGCAATCTACGTGATTCACTCCAAACTCACATTCAACTCTATTATAACAAAATCATAATATATATTATTTTTACATAAAATAATATATTATTAACTTATCATAAGTAAATAATATTTATCATATGGTAAATAACAAACTACTAATTTACCTAATGTAAATACTAATCTCCAACATTATAAGCTTCTTGTAAGTGTCATATACAATCAATCAACTATTGTATTAGTAAGAGGGACAATTCCATTATGGCATTATTTTTATTGGAATAGATATCATGGTGTATTTGGTTTGTATGTTTCCAAAGACCAAGATTTACATCCAATGTGTGATCAATTTTTTAATGTAGAATTGAGTATTTTATATTCATATAGATGCATTTATCCAAAGATGTGAAGTTTAGGTTTAACATTCTTGAGATAATAAGACAATTTTAAAAGCTTTTTGTATCAATTTTTTTAGGATATTTTAAGCCACATAAGAGGAGAGGGAAAGACGAGAATGAAACAAATACTCCTCTGCAACCAATAAACAATTATGTTAGTAGAAGGGTCATTTACGTATTGGCATCACCCCCTTTGGCATAAGGATCATAGTATATTGAGTTTGTATGTTGTGGTTGAACATGACATTCAACCAATGTCAAATTATTATTTTTATGTGGATATGAGGATTTTAAAATATTTGAATAAATTCAAAATGCATTGAATACATGCATTTAACTTAACATATTAAGGTATTTTTAGAATTATATTGGTGTAAGGTTATTTTGATGATATTTTAAGCCTCTAGAAGACAAGAGTGGAGACAAAGCAGACAAACATAGTAACCTATAACCAATAAACCATTATGTTAATATGAGAGACACTTACATTATTTTTATGTATTTCACATGCAAAGCCTTCCAACCAATGTGGAATTATTTTTTCATGTATATAAGAGTATTTTAGAGTAATAAAAGAAATTTCAAGATGCACATTATAGTTCTATCTAGCTTGACATAGTAAGACATTTATAGAAACATGTTGTAAGGATATTTTTAATCAACCATTATGCTAGTAGAATGGTAACTTTGATTGTGGCATTAACCCCAATGGTAAAAGGATCATGATGTATGTGGTTTGTATGTTCTCATAGGCCAAACATTCTAACCAATCTAGTTTGTTTTTTTTGTTTTTTTTTTTTAATGTATATATGAGGATTTTAGAGTCGTCGAAGAAATTCAAATATTCCAAGATGAATAGATTAGGCATATCTCATTTGAGATTATAATAATATTTAAAATATTGTCTTGGGAAGGTTTTTTGTTTTTTTATAATTCACAAAAGAGAAAAAGAGAGGTCTAAAATATGTTTCCAATCAACCATTATATTAATATGAGGGCACTTTTATTAAAATATCACCAATTTCAAATAAAGAGTATGGTATATTAGATTTATATGTTATCATGGATCAAGCCTTTTAACAATATATTTTTACATTAAATATTATCATCCCATACAAGCAAAAATGCCATAAACCATTAAATTCTCATAATTAATTTTCTCATAAATTACCAAACCTTTATAATATTGTCAATTTCATATGAAAAAATTACATAAATAAAGAATTAAAAATATAAAAAATAGAAAGAAAATATAAATTAAAAAATACATGTATACAAATAATAGGAGCCTCAACTTCAAGACAACCAAAAGTGAATAGGTTAGAGGGATTTATTACTTACATATTTAATTGGACACTCCCAAAAATTTCCACCATCATCTTGGGTAAATCTTGGACAAATTATTGAATAATTCTTTTGATGAAGGTGTGGTTGAGAAGCTAATAAGTAGTCCATCTCCTGCTAACTTCCTTTTGTAAATAATAATGAATGAAACTATAGAATTTTGGGGATGCAATCGACAGTAAAGATGGTAAATCTTATAAATAAATGGTGACATAGAGTGTAGCCAAATCCTACATCTATTTTGGTATGAGAAAAGGAAAATGGCCCATGTATCATTCTAATAATTTTACTCCCAAACTCCTAATATATCGTGCATAACCATCATCATTTCCATTTCCACCATATCTAGTTGGGTCCTTTCTTTTTAGGCTCATGTAAGTAAATTTTCCAATGTATGAATTAAATTTGGCATCGGTAGGTGGTGATACAAACCTACTCACCCCAAAGTCAACAATTTTCACTTATTCCAAATTCTTATTAATCAACAAATTATAGGGTTTGATGTGTATGTGCATAATCTTTTGTCTGTGAAGTTATGCCAATCCTTGCAACACTTGCAAAATAACTATAGATAAGGACTCACTCATTCTTTTCATGTACTTTAATAAATAATCAAGAGATCCTTCATCCATATATTTTAGCACAAAGTTTATGTTTCAACCATCCTCAAAGACTTTCTCACATCTGAAAATGAAGGGGGAATCGATCATCTTAAGTATCTCTGTCTGCATCATTATTTTTTTTTACAAAGGAGGGTTCATCTTGGAGGCAGACCACTTTGAGAGCATAATAAGAGGATTTACAGTGGAGGACCTTGTACACATAGCCTTCACTACCCTCTTCTAAAATTCTAATTATTTCCAAATCACAATACCCAAAACCTTCAATGTTATTGTCTAGATCATGTACCTACATCAGCTTAGGGAGAGAAATTTGTATATTATGTCTGATTGGAGTTGAAAGCTTTGATATCAGTGATTTCTATGAAATTGCACCTATCAAGTCTACTATTTATTTTTTTATTTGTTAGGTTAAAAAATAGGTTTTGAAAGGCCCTATTATCCTTATACATTGGAGGGAACAAAAAATCAGGTGTTAAAGCCCTAAAGGGATCCCCCTACAAGTGACAGCAAAATGAGTGGCAAGATACACACATAATAAGAACTTCCACCAAAAAATAAAATAAATTAAAACACACACTTACTATGAAATTTCTAGGAAGTTTCCACCAAACTTATTCAGGGTACCTGACCCCCTTTTCACTGATGTTCAATTTGTCACGTGTGTTAGGAACCCATGTGACCCCTTCTCTTTACTCTGTTAGTATATTTGTTGCTATGGATGTATATGCTTTATAAGTCATCCCATGAGCATTATGTTTTATCCCATATTCATGGGAAGTATTAGTTGCTTAGATTAAACTTAGTATATAAGTAAGTGTTGAGGCTAAGGAAGGCATCCATAAAATATCTATATTGAGCTTGCTCAAAGGAGGTTTCCCCCTTGAAGTAGCTTGTGATCAATATAATCCATTTAGTGCTTCTGCTCATTTTATAATTCTCTTATTTTTTGCATTATTATTGACTTGTTGTAGGAGGATCCTCACATCTAGTATTAGAGCACTTTCTAGGGCCAAATTTTTTTCCTTCAGAAAGTATTTACTCTATTCTTATATATAATTTATTTAACTAATTTTTTATAAATAACTTTGTTCTACTACATAATTTATTTAAGTATTTTCTTTTCACACAATAATCTATATCAGATCAAGGTAAAAACCTAATCATATAACTATGGGATGTGCTTGGGTGAAATATCTAAAACTCATTGTGAGGAGTACCATAAGAACCCCAAAGTATCTAGTCTATTGAGAGGACCTACCAGTAAAATGGGCAATGGCCCCTTCCCAATTGAGTAGTTCCCATCCCATCCATGAGGAAAACCAAGAGCTATTGATGATAGATAAATTCATGGATTGAAATTTTTTAGAGAGTGGTACTTGCTTAGATGACATTGGTGGCTAGAGTGATATCTTAAAACCCTTAGGCAACCATTGAAACCTGGGGCCCATTTCTATTAGTTTCATAATATTACCATGGAGTATGAAAAAAATTGCCATATTATATCTTTAGAATCATCATACCAGTTTCAACATATTCTCAGTAGTGTATCAGAAAACTATCATATCATATCTTTAGTAAAGTGTCAGTAGCCTTGCCATACTAGTTTTATCATATTACTAGCAGAGTATCAAAAAAATGCCATATCAAATGTGTAGACTTATTTCCACATATTCCCAGTAGACATGTATTAAAAAGCATAGTAACTAGAACCAAATCATAGAAGACTTGTTTTCTCATATTCTATCTATAGCCCCATTGATCCTCAAATTTTATCTAGACACCAAAAATTCCATAAGATGTTCAATGATGGTCTTGTTTATCTTATGCTAAAATGACACTTTTTCTCTCTCCAAAGAATCATGAGAAACACTAGAGCCTTAAAAATGCATATAGGGAACCCTCATAACATCCTTTATCACCTCAATAACTTGTAAACATTGTTTTCATCTTAACCACATAAAAACAATCTTCCTGAATCTCTAAAGCATCTTAAACATGCCCCCTATCACCATGCACACCTTGTTCCACTATAATTTGACAAATTTGACCAATTTATTAAACCATAATCCATACTAAGATATACCTTTTAAACCACCTTGAGAAGCCTCTAATGACCTTAGAAATAATTTTAAACATATTAACCACTTCAACCTATCTTCCCATTGTTTCATCATGCAGTCCTCTATAAAAACTTCAACCATGACCTAGATCATGAAACTAACTAGACATATTAGTAATTTTCAAATTATATCTTTCTATACTGAGACTAATGAAAACACTTTCTTGTCATGCAACATCTGCCAAGACTCAACAAGAATCCACCAATCTTTCTTCTTCCACAAGATGATAAATAAACTGATCTTGCAACTCATCTTCACAAGATTAGCCATCTTATGCTTCCAAGATTACCTTCAAGCTTTCAATACTTATTTAATGGACCAGATTTGATACCAATTTTTAGAATCACAACCACTAGGGGTGAATCAATGTACAAATTTTTCTTTCAATTTTATATACCATTCATTAACCTTTTAAACCAATATAGTAATCAAACAATGCATAGAGAAATAATCACATAAACATGAAACAAGATATCAACACATGAAAACAAGAGATATGTGGAAAACCATGATGGAGGATAGAACCCACTGACACACCAATTGGAATATAGTCCTATAAGTAATGGATTAATATTTAGTGAGGCACCAACCCCACACGGAGCACCAACCCCTTACTAGTCAATCACCAACTTAACTAGTGCTTTACCAAGCTCCAAATTGTAAAGAGGCACCAACCCATTAAGAAACTTATCACCAACTCAAACACTTCAAGGAAACTTATTTAATATCCAACCTATAAGGCATCCCCCACTCCCTCTTGACTAAGAACCAACTTAGCTAAGACAAACTTGGTCATCTTCACAACACCTTGTTGCTCAACCAATAGATTGTGATCTCTTCTTCAGATCTCTATATTCTCTATCCACTATCATACATCAAGAACACATATTTGATGAAAATCTTATGATATCTCAATCAAAACAAGATGACACCTTTAACACTCTCAAAACTTCCTCTTCAAAAAAGCAAATATGCCCTTCTTCTACTTCGCTCAAACAGTCCTCATATGGCTTGATTAAGTCATATGACCTTACTATTCAGATTCAAAACATATATTAGATATTCATGAATGATCATTTATTCCCCTCTAAATTTATCCATTACCTCATTTTTATTTTCAAGGTGATATTTTATTCCCTTACACACATTTCCTTAACTAGCCCAAATAGGCCTATTATGCCTTATACTTATAACAGACTCTTACTCTCACCCACCTTGGTCAACCAAACATCTTTCCATAATTGTATCACCATAAAAATATTTAAATACACATGTTTCACAAGTATAAAATTCACTACATAGGTCGGTCATTACTCATAAGGACCAAAACCACCATTAGGTCTAATAGAGACCTAATGCAATTAGGCCTTCTCAAGGCACAAATATCACCTTAACCACATTGGAACATTTTAATAATTATAAAATGAATTTAAAAATTCACATATAATTTAATTATACCCTTTATAATCTCACATTGTATCCCTAACACCATTTATCTCATTTGACTCCTTGAATCACACCATTAGGTCTACTCGCCATTAACCCTTCTCACTGCCAGAAAGTATGTCCTAAGTATTTGAAGCATACACTAAATTTTTCCATTTAACCACACTAAAAAATCACATGGATATAACCTTAATTACTTTATTTTCATCACCAAGTCCATTATATTTCAAAAATTAGGGAAAAAGACCTTAAACTGATCAACTTCATATGCTCACTCAGAACTAGACACAAGATTCAAAAACCTAGTCAAGAGCCTTTGACTTTTCACACCTTTATAAGAGTTTATCATGCATAAAAATAAATTAAAAATAGGATATGATACCTTTATAATAACTTCATGTGCATTAAATCCTTCAAATCACCCCAAAATCATCTCTTCGTTATGACTATTCAGAATTGGTTGAATGTTCCAAAACATAGTCATGCATAATGTTGTTTTCAAATCATTTAAGGATACTTAAAATACATATAATGTACATTAATAGTTCTTATGATACATATAGACTATAATATAATAGATATATCATAATATTTAGTGTCAACTAGTGTTATTGCAGACCAATTTGTTAGGCTTCTCTCTCACTGTTTTTATACAGCCAGACAAACCATTTTGGCTTCCATATTACAACTCCTTACACTGACTTTCCACCTTATATAAATCAGATATATATATATATATATATATATATATATATATATATATATATATATATATATATATATATATATAACTTAAACATATTCATTAAATACATGAACTCATGATATAACATCTCAAACTCATCATTTCATCTTGCATACTAAGAACTACCATTCTACCTTTAGAACCACTCATGATGACCTTCCATTCCAACCCCTATGTAGACATGTTTAGGAATTATTTATACATTTTTTTTATCCTATGAGGCATATATATCACTCTCATATACAAAAACATCATGGTATTATTACAAGAATTCAACATATAGACCCATTACAAAACCTTACTACACACAATCTTAACTCACTTAGATAGGTCATTTTGGCTTATGAAATTTCACCATCAATAAAGATCACAAATATATATAAAACATATGGACATATCATAAAAATCCCAAGACACTCCACTATTCACTTATAATCATTACTCCTTCATGATAATTTGACAAGAACCTTCAACTCATCTTCACCTAGATTTGTGCTAAACTGCTTCACTAGGCCTACTAGCTACTAGCCATCTTAAAACATTAAATTTTCACATTTTAAGCTCTAAACCAAATCATAAACCTAAATTTTTATGAAATTTAATTCAAAATCTTCAATATCCATTCATTGTGTAACTTTGACTCAATCAACCCTTCTTGTTATATCATTTTTTGAGAAATGAGGGATTTCCTATAGCTTCCACTCACTCTCCTAAACACTTAATGCCACCTTGAGGTACCTATTATAGTAATCTACATGATCCAATCATAAAAATATCCTTACCAATACATTTTGGGCACTTAAAAACAAAATCTCACCATCAGGTCACCATAAGGGTTTTAAACCAATTTTCATTCTTAACATTTGTTCATAAAACTCTGACCATGAAACTAACTCCTAATAATTTTAAAAAATTGTTAGTACCATTTTATATCTCTCCCTAAGAGCTCATCTTCCCATGAAATACTCACATGTGCCAAAAAATATCAAAATTTCCTTCTTGGGTCTTCATCTCTTCATTATGCACACATAAGAGACCTTCAAACTCATTTTGATGCTTTCTTCTTCAACTTATGACCTCAAAATTCATGATAACTCTTGAAACAACTTATAACACCTCAATACATGATTAAATTATCTTAAAAGTGTTAGGAAATATTCCTTACATGGAAAAATAAATAAATTATAGAATAAAAGAGTTGTACATATAAAAACAACTCATTAAAATAGAGAGTTTGGTGAGATTATTGTGGGATGTGCCATTGAAACTACCTCCATATTCAGGAGAGATGACACTATATGTATGTTTAAAATATATTGAATAAGATAAGTTGTTTTGATCAACCCCAAATTATTTGTGCCTATGCACATTTCAGAGCCTTCAACTCTTCACGAAAATGGGGTAACACCCACATTTGGTATTAGAGTAGGCCCATCCTGGACCTCTCTATATTTTTTTTGGCCTTAAGTTTCACAAGGTTGAGGATTTAAGACCATGTGTAGGTGTCTTTCAATATGATAAGCCTTTCATCATTTATGACATTGAACCAGCAGTGTAGACCATGTATTGAATTCAACATGATCACCTGATGATAAATCTGTTTGTGTGTGTGTGTGTGTGTGTGTGTGTGTGTATATATATATATATATATATATTGTTTTGTTTTTGGATTTTTTAGTTTTGGATGAGGCCGTACATAGGCATATTTTTACAGACTAGATCTTTACATGAGGATGATTTCAACACAAAGGTTTGCCTAAACTATTGTTTGGATTCTTGTTTCAACAAAATATAACCATGGACTCAAATGTACCTAAAATGTCAATGAGTATTTTTAATCTGCATGGTATCAGTGTGGCTATTTATTGAGTAGGCTCAATCTTGGTTGAATGGTAAGATTTGACACTCAATAGTCATCAAATTACCCACTACATTCACCCTTATAGTGCCACTGAAGTTTCCTCTTCACCAGCATTATCCATGGCCTCTCTAGCTCAACGATGAACCTAGTATGCTAATCCTCCATCGAACACCTGCTCCACAGTCTCATCCACTCAGGCTAGATGCCATAACTCACCATTATTTACTTGGGCCTCATTATATTCTCCTTTCCATTTTCTATCTAGCTCTTCACATGACAGTCTTCTTGACTGTGATCTTCTCCCTCCAAATCATCAACCAACCCCACAAAACCAGATCTTCTCCATTCGACTCACCACTCAATGGATTTATCTATTCCTCATCCACATTTACTACTTAAAAACAATGGTTTATTTTGTTCTTTTAGATATCTTTTTATCTTTTAGATTAGTAGTTTTAGGTTTGTTTTATTTTAGGTTTTTTATTTTATGGTATTTGTTATGTATTTAGAGTTTTATAAAGTTTTAGATTTTATTTTAAGGTTTTATTTGTTTATGTTTTATATATTTTTAGTTTTATATTAAATTTATTTATTTATGATTTTATAAATAATGGTTCTCGATTTTTTTAAGTAATTAGTTTATTTTATATTTAGTTCCTTTTAAGTTTATTTTATTAGTTTAGTGTCAGTTTTTATTTATTAAAATCTTAAT
This sequence comes from Torreya grandis, assembly GCA_037957365.1. NCBI lineage: Eukaryota > Viridiplantae > Streptophyta > Pinopsida > Cupressales > Taxaceae > Torreya > Torreya grandis. The sequence goes on from JARHVA010000445.1 coordinate 5,253,197, forward strand.
TTTTTTTAATTTTATTAAGTCAATTTTTAAGTAAATTAGTGTCTCAAATTCATGTCATTTAGTGTTAATTGGCATTGCTTTTATAAGTCTTTATTTATAGTTATTTTTATATTACTCAAAAATCAAGAGTGTTAAAGTTATTGTCAAAATTTGTTTTATCTTTAAGTGTCATATCTAAAGTTTAGAGTCACCTTCAATTTTTGAGTCAAGTCCATTCTAAACTAAAAGCTTCATAAGTCCAAGAAGGAATTTTTCAATAAAATGGGATTGTTTGTAATAGAATGCATTATCAGTTGAAACTGACATTTGAATTTCTTGACCCATGTTAGAACTAGGGGGTGAATTAGGAAATATTCCTAACATGGAAAAATAAATAAATTATAGAATAAAAGAGTTGTACATATAAAAATAGCTCATTAAAATAGATATTTTGGTGAGATTATTTTGGGATGTACTACTAAAACTACCTCCATATTCAAGGGAGATCACATTATATGTATGTTTCAAATATATGGAATAAGATAAGTTGTTTTGATTGACCCAAAATTAGTTATGAATGTGTACATTTCATAGCCTTTGTATCTTCATCAAAATGGGGTATCACCCACAAAAATCCTCCAAACCTAATAATGATACCTCAATCTACTACCTAGGGTCTTAGGACAAGGTCTATGAGAAGACCACCAATGAATAACATACCCCTTTGGCTCACTCTGAGAGTCATGTGACTGACTCAACATATTTATCACATGCTCTAACACTATATTTTACACATTCTATCTCATACACATCTATATCACCACCATCATGCCTTTATAAGACATATTTGTGCTCAAGAGTAAGTCCATTCACATAGACCTTATAGGCACCATACCACTTCGAGACCTTCCTACCATTACAAATGCACTCCAAGACTCATTTTCATGCCAAAAACCTCATGCCATGCTCAAATACTTCCACACATCTTATCATAAGCCTCAACTCACTTACTCCACTAGGCTTCACTATTCATGCCTTTAGCAAGACAAGACTAGGTTTCACAAAACACCATATATCTTCACAAGATCACTTCCCAGACATCATTGATACTCAATTTACCTTTGATATTAATTCTTCAAACACAACAATAGGAATATACCTCAAAACAACCAAGTAATATGGTAATGATGCAATTTCCATTGTATATGGCTTTTCAGGATACAATGAATGTATTATAGAGTAATAATTGTTTCAAGATTATAAAAATTGAGATAAAAGAGAAGAAAGAGAAACATTAAAGAGGAAATTGAGATAAATAGAGATGAGAAAAATGATTTTATATGTCATCTAGGATGTTATTTTAGTGGCATTATTAAATTTCTTTCATTATAATATTTGATCTTAAAAAGGGTGGTCTAATCTTATCACATTGCTTGTATAAATGTTGTTTATTAAAAAAAATTGGATTAAAGGCCTCCAAGATTAACACCAATGATAAATAAAGTGTATAAGTTATATAAAATTGGATTGAAAGACTATAAATTATTGAATTATGTCTATTGTTTGCTTACCTGTTATTGGTATGGTTGATGAAATGCCTTAAAACTTGTAGCAAAATTATCTAGAAAGAGTGGTATGGGAGTAAAATCACATAATAAGGATTATTTATATAGGAAACATGAGATTAAAATATGAAATATCTTATGATCTATGGACTTGCATCCCATTGGTTCAATAAATTTTATTTGGATTGATTTTCTTATTTGTATTTATATATTTTAGATTGCATTAAAGAATTTGGTGAACCTTATGTCTTTTTTTAATTATGTAGGTAAACCTATTGAAGAAATGAGTGGAAGATGTTTAAAGTCACTACTTTGAACTTTTAAAATTAAAATTAAGATAAAGTGGATGTATACTTTCACAAGTAGTTTTGTAAGTTTTCACATGTTGAAATAGTAAGTTGATAAGTTTTTGACTTTTGATAGTAACTAAAAGGACATCAATATAAAAATCTATATTATAGAATTGAATATTTTCATTTATTCATGAAAATATTAAATTGAGATATTTGTAGTTGTAATATAATCTACTAACAATAATAAAATATCTTGTGTACAAGTTTAATATTTCATATGTATCAGGGTAAAATATCAATGCTCAATTATTGGGCACATAAATATATTTGTAGTTAATGAAAATTTCATTTAGTTTTAGTAAAAATGTGTTCAATATTTGGGCTTCATATCCCCAAATATCCTCTCAACTATCATATCTCTCTCAACTATTGGATCCTCTCTCTTAGGGACCATTCAAACAATGATAGTGGTTGAGGGGATATGTCTCCCCAATTAAAAAATGGATTATTCAATGAACATTTTTGTATATGTTTTATTCCATGAATTAAAATAATGGATTATTCAATAAAAATAGGATATAAGGATTTTAAAGTTTTAGAATCAATTTCAAGACACACATTTCAATTTATAAAGTTTGAATAAGAGAGGGGATGCCAAACACATAAATATATTCAACCATAATTAATAAAGCATTATGTTAGTAGGGGGTCACTTTTATTAAGGCGTCAATTCTATTAGGATAAGAATCATGGTATAATGGATTTTTTTGCTATCATAAATGAAGTCTTCTAACCAATGTCCATAATAAGTTTTCTTATGTAGATATGTAGATTTTAGATTTGTACAAGAAATTTCAAGATAAAAAAATTAGGTGTATCCAACTTGAAATAGTAAGCCACTTTTTATAATCTTGTTATAATGGGATTTTTAGAAGCTTTTCTTTTTTGTAAAAACCAAAGAAGAGGGGAGTGAAAAACATACACATGCATAACCAATCAGCCATTTTGTTATTAGGAGAACAAATTCCATTTTGGTATCTATAAATAGTAAATTATTATATTAATAAGAGGGCAATATCCATTATGGCATCACCCCCACTAGCATAAGGATCATGGTAAATTGGGTTTATATGTTGCCATAAACCAAACCTTCCATCCAATGTAGGATTAAATCTTTATGAATAGAAATAATAATTTTATAGTCATAGAATCACCTTCAAGATGCATAAATCAGGCTTATTTGACTTGATATTGTAAAAAAATTTCAAATTATTGTTTTGATTAAATTAAACCTACCTTTAAGAGTTAGTGTAAAATATAGCCCCAAACATACTAGGAGGTTTGGGTCTCTAACAAAGAGATAAACAAGCCTTATAAAATAAATATCTATGAGAAAATAACTTCATAATTCAACCCTAGGGCCCTATAAAGATACCACAAAAAGTTAGTGACAACTAAGTACACTAAAAGGACATAATGTCATCCAGGAGTAAGAACTAATGAGCAGATCGAATAGAGTGGAACTAATCCAAATCCAAAGTAATTAGCCAACATAAGAATTTAAAAATTATATTGACTTTTATTTAATTTTTCATCGCAAAAAAAAAAAAACCCAATAACCATGCCTACACTAGGCTCACCTGAGCCAATAGGAAAGACGTAACAAAAGAGACTAGTCTAAAAGTCAAGAATATGGCAAAACCTAGAATTTGAAATTAAAATTGGAATAAACTCAAGAATACAACCCAATGGAAAACTAGATTAAGTGATCACCCAAATATGCAAACCCATGATCGAATCCATGTGACCATCGCAATAATAAAAGTAGTTGGTACATCAAAAAAAATTAAATCTATCCCTCAAACTAGAAACATAAATTTTAGACACATTGAAGGTTGTAGTAATAGATTAAGGGTCTAAATTCTTGTCTAAAAAATAATCCATCACTTTCCATTTCCTTGAGTGAGGTCTTCCATTTTTATTATTACTTTCACCCTAAACAAAACTATCCATCACCATCTTCTTCATTAGATTTTGAGTTCTACAATTCTTGGTAGGTGTAAACTATTCCATTTCCATTGACCATGGGTGAGTAAGCCCATCCATGAGATAAATTAGTTTAGGATATTTTTATAAAGATAAATTAATGTCTAACAAGGATTTTAGTTCTTTAAATGGGTTTGATTCTTAATAAAATGCCTGAGTAGCATGACCAATGTTAGCAGAGGTCAGTCCCCTTATGACGGGTGGAATATTGACCAACTTATCTTGAGTGAAGACTTTAATATATATATTATAATTAGAGTAGAATGGGATTAGTACCTCTAGAGGATCATCATTGTTGAGTCCTTTGTCCCCAATGTATTCACTTTTTCCCCCCTCCTTATCTGGTAAATCATCCTTTCATTGAGCCTCTATCATTCTTCCCACCATGATTAGAGGGTTTTTAAACATCTTAGATTCATCCTAACTACTAATTTATCACTACCTTTTGGTGAAGCACAATCATTTTTTAGGATCTCTAAAATTTTGTACATGATTTGAGAACATGTTTTTTCCTTAAAACCAAGTTTACTATGAATGAACTTTCCTACCTTAGAAACTAGGTTATATTCATGATTCCTCCTGGGAATTTTAATATTATTGTTGTAGTTACCCATGTCCTTTAATAATTATTTCTCTTTCTTAATAAGAGATGTATGGGGATTGACCTAATATTTGTCTTTTGCATCATTATTTGCATCACCTGAATCTCTCTAGGGGGATCATCATTAGGTAGTTATATTTTTTTCCCTTCTTCAAATCTATGAGCTTATAAGACCTCTAAAATATCTACTATAGATAAATATTTATCATAATTCTTATATAAATTATCTACTATATTTGTATTGGGTCCTCTTCCCTTCACTTGATCCTTGTTCTTCTTGTTACTAGCTTTAAGGACCTCCTTGATATTTTCTACCTACCCTTCATCTAAGTTGGAAATACTATTATGCTCAAGAAATGATAGCTATGCCTAATATCCCTAGCACTTCCATTAAAAAAATTTTGTTTCCAAAAACCAAATTTAGATCTTAAATTTATGAAATTAAGAGGGGTTTTATCCTAAGCCACATTAACACAAAATATGGAAAAGTTTAGTTTGATTTGAGTTTTGGTGGCAAAGTCGATGGTCACTAGAAAACCCATCACCTTGGCTATACCCCTGAACCTATTTTCATCCCAAAACTCTAGAGGGAGATTTGAGAGTCTTACCCAAAAAGACACAAATTTAATAGGTTCCTTGAATATGTTAAACCCTAGCTTCCATTTATGAAATGCTGATAAATATTTTATAAAGAACCATTGTTCTCCATGTATAATGTTAAGGAAATCATCTTGGTTAAAAAAAAATAGAAAAAGTCATTTGTCATGGCCACCATTTCAACATTACCTTTCAGGTTCCACTTTTTACAGGTCAAATACCTTACCAGATCAATGTTAGGTTGACTCCCTAATAAATTTCCAATGAGTTAACTCTAATATTGGCCTTAATCATTATCTACAACCTCATCCAATATTTATAACTATGTAAAATTGCCCAAAACAAGTGGATTCAAAGTAGGATGAATGCCATCAAAAATCCCTTCAATACCTAGCCTCACTAATCTATTTGGGATATCACCCACTATCCTTCCTTAGACATCCCTTTCCTCATCATCCACACCCTCAGCTTACACCATTTTAGTCCTAAGTTATTGTATCTATTGCCTTCCCATCACCATCACCTTTGGTTATTCCTTCCATCACCTAAAATGTATTTTAAAATTCTTGTTATAAAGGGTTTTTTTTTTAAATTTTTTAATCAAAAATTAAGGAGGGTGGATGTTGATAAATCAAATCTATTTTGTTAGTAAGAGCCCCAATTCCATTGTGACATCATGCCCATTGGCATAACTATCATTATATACTAAACTTTTATGTTACAAGGACCAAATCATATAGCCAATATGGGATTAAGTTTGTGTGTGTGTGTGTGTGTGTGTGTGTGTGTGTGTGTGTGTGTGTGTGTGTGTGTGTGTGGATATAGAATAAATAATAAGTTGGATATTCATTCCAAAAAAGATAGCACAACATGGTGAATCCCATTTTGAAAATTAAAGTAGTGACATCACCAAGTGTATTGGTTAAACATAAGCAAACCTAATATTGAGAAGTGAAAATGTGGTGCTCAATAAAAATTAAGTGGTGGCTCAAAATGTGTAAAGATGCAAGACATGGAGATAAAAGAATTTAGTCCCTCCTAGTTCAAACAAAAAGGGAGAAGTGCATGTGACACATAGGTGTAAAATGGGAAATTGTATTCTGAACATGGACATAAATTTTAATTCTATATTAGCATCCTTAAATAAAATTAATAAACAACCCTTGCTTTAATTTATTTATAGTTAAATGGAGTCTATGACTACATTTACCTATGGATAAAGTTTGTTATTATAAAATATAATTGAAGTAATGGAAAGCTCCACCTAGATAATGAATCCCTATCAAGTGTAGTTTCAATATGGAGCATATATTATTGTGTGAAAATATGATAAATTTTCATGTGATGGCATCCATTTTGATGTTGGTATAACATAAACCAATACATGGTGGCTTGGGTGAAACAATATTTTGATAATTTGATAAATCCATTTGTGGAAAATGTGATGTTTAGGTTAATTTCATTACCCTACCATTGTTTAACTTTGTGGAGTTAATTTTTAATGATCATTACAACATTCATAAGGTTAGAAAATAATTGTGTGAGCTCCCATTTCAGAATTTGCACCAGGCATTAAGTCTTCTCAATGTGACAAGACGAAGAACCTTGGTTATTATTAACCATTCCTTTGAAAATGTGGGTGACCCATTAAAGCTTTTGGTTGGAATATAAACCAAGATTTACATGGATTATCCTATATGGTATTATTTTAAATTAATATAACACTATATAAGGTGAATATATCCATAAATTAAATTTCTTAGTTGAGAATTCAACATAATTTAGTTGTGTGTGATTTATTTTTCATTTACATTTGAGGTTAGATTGGTTAATCATATCTTCTGTTATAAAATGAAGTGAGTTTGATCCCCTTTATTGAAATTTAATGAATTTGTTTTCATAGTTGTATTGTGAATGAATTTCCTTGGTGCCAATTTGTGTGCTAAATTATTATGATTATTTCATTTATTTGTTGATATCCCTTGTATGTAATTCAGTGATATTGCTTACTTTGTGATCTCTTGTTGTGTTGAACACATCAAGAGCTTGGGTGAAAATTGTATGAAAACATTTTCTTAAATTGAAAATACATTTATAAATGAATGGTTATTCATTTACATAGTTAATTATGTGAAAATAATTCATTAATGAAATTCCTCTTATTTGAGATGCATAATTATGATATTGACATCCTTGTGTACTAATTTATGTGTGATGGAGAAGGAAATGAAGCAGATGTTACCAAAATTAGTGTTCACCCTCATTGGATGATAATATGCCTATTTTTTCTCTTAGGATGAGTGCTTAATTATGTACCTATATAGATGCCTTTTATTTCACTAGATAAAATTTATGTCTACTAGCTATTACATTGGTATATAAGGTGGGATAAATATACCATGATTGTTAGTATATGATGGGGGATAAATATACTAGGTGTAAGTGTATGTTGAATTTGTTTTGATTTTGTATATTTTAATCTATGTTTGTGGTTTTGAATGTGTACGCTATTGCTTTGCATACTAATGTGTGTATGTCGCTAAGTATATTCTAGTTTTGTATGATGTTATGTGTAACTCAATGTGTATATGATAATAACTTATATATTATGATGTGTGTATGTTGATTACATATGATTATCATATTTAATTTATGGATTAAAATTTCTCTTGATTGTGTAGAAGATCCCTTCACTTGGATGTGTATTCCAATTATGATGAGTCACTGGGCCATCAATTTCTTGGGCATATTAAGTTATATGGGTGGATGTTATATACATGGCCAATCTTTGTGATTGAGAAATGGGTTAAAAATTTATAAAATAAAATAATAAATGGATGAATAAGTCTAAATGAGTATTTTTTGAGTGAGATTGGTTGATCCAACAACCATAGTGTGCATGCGAGAATGTATTTTTGACTATTGTAATTATGCATGTATGATATATTTTTGATCTATGATGATTTGACCATTGAAATTTCCCATGTGTGATGAGTATTTTCTCTATGATGATTGGTTAATACAATGATGGATGATTTATATATGAAATTGGTTGTTGTAATCACCCATGTGTGATGGATGTTTACTCAATGATGATTTTATTATTGCAACTTATCATGTGTGAGATTAATGTTTTCTCTATGGTTTTTGATTGTATAAATTTCACATGGATAGTCGATGTTTGTTGTGAATTTATATAATGAATGTGATTTATATATTCTTCTCTTTCTATTTTCCAGCCTCTATTTTTTGCTTTGGATGAAGTGTTGGAGAAGATTGATTTTTTTAAGGGTGATAATGAATGCTATAAAATTAACGCCTCTATTATGTGATAAGAGAGGGGTTATAATCAAATGATGCACATGCATTTACATGCATGTATGTGTATGTATATATTTATACATGTGTGTATATGTGTATGTATGTATGTATGTATGTATGTATGTGTGTGTGTACACACACACACAGACAAAGATATATATATATATATATGTGTGTGTGTGTGTGTGTGTGTGTGTGTGTGTGTGTGTGTGTGTGTGTGTGTGTGTGTGTGTGTGTGTGTGTGTATGTATGTATTGATGATTATAAATTTACCATAGGTGCTCTTCAGTGTTGATGAACACTACTCATTTTAGGATTTGAAAAATCCAAATCATGAGTTGAAATTTGTGACAATTCAATGATGCCTATGCTGGAAATAGAAGCAGAGTATGAGAATTGTCCACAATATTTGTTTGATTTAGTGGTTAGAAGCAACTATGGTTTAAATATTTAGATATTCAATAGTTTTTGATGACTTAGAAGCTAAAATAAATGAGTATTAACAATGATATTTAATCCAGAGTGAATATTGATAAAAATAAGAAAAGAGAAGGGTAAAGTAAGAAAGAAATGTGATTTCAAGTTTTCATCTCAAATATTATGAAAAAATTCCAATTACTTTGAGTACATTTGAACCAATTTATATTATAAAACAACATAAGCTAAAATTATATCAAAAATCAAGTAAAATTCAAAGGAAAAATATGAGTCATAAGTAAGAACCAAATTTACTTTAAAGATTTGTTATTATGATTTTAATAACCTAAGTACATCCAAATATAGAGTAAATAAAACAAAGTATTCTTGAGATCTTTACAGTAAATTTAGCATTTAGCACAAATTAGCAACCCTATGACAAAGAATGTAACTTAAAAAAATAAGAATCATTCAAATTCAAGATGAATATCTACAAATGAGAGGTAGCATGGACATTAATCAAAACTATATAGACAATCTTTTCAGAATTCCTTAGATGTATTAAATATTCCTGGTATATAATTGCTCAACAACTCTCCCTTACAAATGGTAACCATTTTCCTATTTATAGGAAACATAGGTGGTTAGCCATTTAAATTTCAAAATATCCACATGTGGATAAGGATAGTTGTCCTTGATATAAAGATACAATGTTGAAGGTCACATGCCAACTTGACAAGAAAGAGTATATGCTAACAAACTAGCATATACTTTACAAAAAAGAATATTATTTTAGGAATCTCATTGGTGAGCCCTTCAATTAGCCCTATTTGAGGAAGTATTTCACCTTGGTATATTTCTCCTTGAATAGTTTAAAATCTACTACAATCTCCATTCAACAATCCTCTTCTTGATCTACCAAGTTGTCAAATTCATTATTAGCCTAAGATACAAGTTCCTCGATACATTGTGCTTCTACAATTTACTTCCCTATAGAAATAATGATATCACGGATCTTTTAGTTGTCCTTGGTTGAATGACCTTTGTTGTCTCTAATGCTCTATATGTGAACACAAACCTTTTGTTTGAATTCTTCATCACTAATCATGCTTATAGTAGTGGTTTGAGAAGGGTTATCTAATAGATTCCCTAGAATTTTTTCAATCCGGGTTACCAAGCTTGTGTTTTTCTTGATGAAGTCTTTGAAATCATTATTCTAAGTGATCAAATACTCTTGTTTATCCATGAAAACTACCATGAAGATGTCTAAATGTCTAAGTTTGATAATATTTTAGTCCAATGCCTACTTTGTCTTATGTTCCTTGATGAGCTCCTCCATCTAAGCTTGAGAATTCTGCCATTGAGTGATTAAGGTTTGTGCCATCTCAGTTTGATAGTTCAAAGCACTCAATCTAAGCTTGATGCTTTTCAAATTATCAAATGTGTCCATCAAAGATTTATTTAGCACTTGCAATACGTTCTGAAGAATTGAAAGGAGAACCTGAGCTTCTAAATATTGTTTTTATTTATCTAAGTTGAGAATCCTCTATTTCATTCCATAAACTCTAGCCAAGGTCATGGTTGACTGGGCCAGTACCATACTAGCTAAATCTTCTTGAAATATAGGATGCTCCCCTATTACCTACCTTGGAATAGGAGTTAAACCTATAAATGGTTCCACCTTATAAAAGGTGAACTCCTCAGTACCAATAATAACCTTCTTGGTCACTACTCTCTCAATAGTTGATGTATCTATATTGAAATGGACCTAAGGGTCAGAATCCTTTACCTTTGGCTATTCAAGAATCTCTACATTTTAAGTCCTAGAGGCTCCTAGGGTGTCAATCCCTTAGATTTCCTTATTGTGAAGGATTTGGATGCTTATCTTTGCTTATCTGTTCAGAATATCTTGAATCCAATACTTGACATTATCTTGAATATCCATGTCAACTTGAGTCAAAGCCAATGAAGGATAAAGAGATAGGATTTTTTGTAACTTCCCTAAAACAAACCAATCAAGAATAGCTGGTCCATAAATAGGATTCTCATCACTGAAGAGGTTAATTTCACTAGTAGGGCAAGTGAAAGTTAACCTAGACCTTTTTCTTGGAGCTAGAAGAACTAAGGCCAATTCTGCCTATCTCTTTCCTCCATCCAATGGAACTAATTCTTTGCTTGATTCCTTAGATATATCTTCTTCCTTATCATAACCATAGGCAGCTATGATGTAATAAGGCACTTTCCATTATTTCTTTGGTTTCCAAGTCAATCATGCTAATAACCTCTACAAAGGAAGAAAGCGTTGGTGTGGATCCCTAAATTTGGGGACCTTCACCAAGTCTATGCTCTATGCTATACACTTAAATCACATCTTTATCTTTTCATTTTACATCCTCAGGTTGCCCAACCTATGGTGAATTTGCCAATTCTCTTTACTGGGGCTCAAAAGATCATCCTCTAAAAGGTGGCTCTTAATGTGCAGTCATCGATGCTCTTGGAAACAAATGATAATGCAAGGGATGTAGTTTCCATATTTCTCTTGAGGGCTTATTATCCTTAATCAACCTATGTTCTAATTTGATCTTGTAGTTTTTAACCCTACACAATACTTCTTCAAATTTTCTTGCCTTTGTGTAAATATGATCTCCCACAGTTGGTTGATGTTTGTACTCAGTCTTTGGGACCTTTTTATATCTTGAGTATGGTTAGCCACTTTATCATTGGGGTCCCACTTCTTAAAATCATCCAATTGAAAATAAAAAAAGTTCATGTGCACCACCATGATCTCCAACTATTTCCAATCCTTAATTATAATTATGCCAATGTTTAGTGGAAAGGGATGAACCTAAGCCTTCTTATTCTTCTTGCATATCCAATCCATACCCTGGATGATTTGATAAGTAATGTATTACTCTACAAGCTTACTAGGAACATATATAGGCAATTGTATGGTTGGACCATGATTCTTTCTATCCTTATTACAGTGCAATCTGAATAGAATCACACATCCCCCATGGTCTCCACTTGTCTTTTGATTAGAGGATGAAGCTTAGGCACAGGGATACCATTGATTGCCTAAAAAATGACTAAGAAGATACCATCACATATTAATTACATGTGATTCCTATATTTGAATATATGTAATTTGGAGTAATGATGGGAAATGGTAGTTCTACCATCAAGGGATGAATTTTGGAGGCTAGGGAAATTAATAGAGGCTAGGAGTGAATCCAAGAGGTAAGACATCATAAAGAATTTCTTGGAGATCTTTCTCTAGATGCCTATAAATTTTTTGGCCAAGAAAAAACTTATTAAGTCTCCAATGGGAGGGTTAAGCTCTGCTCCAACATGCAATGGACATAATATATGTAGACCTTACTCAAATAAGTTGTAAAAGAGGCAGTAAAGGCTCTATTCAATAAGGTCATAGCTACCCTAATGATCTCCCTAAATTATGCAATAGGAATCTCACCATTAGGGGTCTTGAAAACATGGGAACCTTGGATTAACCAAGGTGAGAGGATTGAATCCAGGTTCTGAGAATTTGTACATTCTCTCAAGGATGAAAGATCGACATGAGGCAAAGGGAGATTATAGTAAGCATCAAAGGCCATGGGAGATATACATGAAAATTTCTTGATACTTCCTTCATGAATAATCCATTCTCCAGCTATTATGTAGTCAACAAAATTAGGAATAAGAAAGTTGATGTAATGCATTACCTCTGGTTTAGCAGCTGCATGGTGAAGGCTTGCTAGTTGAATTGATACAAGGTCTTTATATCTTTGGTGCACCGTAGCATTCCTCTTTTCCTCATAGGGAATTAGTTGCAACTCATCTATAAATAAAAATAATTCAGATCAATTCTTGATTCTATGTACATTCAAGGCTATTAAATCTAACTCTATGTCTCTGAAGACCCTTCCTTCACCATCTAAAGTTAGATAAAGCTCCGCTTCAATTTTCATAAGTTCCCTACCTACTTCCATTGATAACAATAAATTTTAATTTATGAAAACAAAGATCTCACTAAGGCACTTGATCTAAAGTTAGGTTGCACTTACTTTGATTACTATGTGATCAATTAAACCAACTTAAGTCCTTTATAGAGGGTTCAAGGTTTTTAGCTTTAATGGCAAAAATATATAACTCTTGATTTTGTACATGCCTTAAATTTGATGGGACATCATTCTCATGTCTTCTACATTAGCGAACATAGGATATCTTTCATTTTGATCTTCCATACCTACATGGAGCTTATGTGGTAGGGTTCCATGCCTTTCGTAGCAAATTTCATAAATATTAATTAAAGTCTCATTATTAGGATTCAAAAGTCTTCTTTATTTTAATTTGAAAAAATGAATCCAGGTCCTTGTATTTCATTAGTCTCTTGATCTTTAAGCTCACTAATTATGCCATCTGTCAAGTTTGTGAGGAATTTGAAAAGTCCTCAACTTCATCACACTATTGAATCAAATCCAATGAGCAAGAGATCACCATTGGATCTTGACTAGGGTCATATTGTTAACTGTATGCCTTTTTAAAGGACTTCGGGCTTGATGCACTATTGGATTGAATATAGAAAAAAAGCAATCACCATTGGATCCTATAAGATGTTTAACTTTTAATCAATTCCATGATTATATTAATCTTAGGCTTAGAAACATTATTTAGAATTTTATGTTTTAAAAAAGACAAAATGAGTTAGGCTAAGATCTTTATATACTAGGTTTGTCTTCGTAAAATGCTAGTAATTTCTTAAAAGGTTTTTTAGAAATGCCCCCTTTGATTAGGCTTTAAAATTTGTCTAAGTTAAATTTGATGGGTTTAGTCACATCAAATACTTCCTCATAGATGTCAAATGATAGGATCAAACCTGTCAACATTAAGATAATGGAATTTATTAATCTAATAACTAAATGCCATGTGTAAATCTCTTAGGAGTTCCCAAGGCTTCAAGGATTATCTAGGTTAAATTTGACAGGTTTGGTCATGTCAAATATGTCCTTGAAAACATTAAATGATGGGAGTGAACCTATCAAATTTAAGACAATGGAATTTATTAATCCAATAACTAAATGCCACGTTCAAATCCCTCAAAAGTTCACAAGGCTTTAGATATTGTCTAGGTTAAATTTGATGGGTTTGGTCACATCAAATACATCCTCATAGATGTCAAATGATAGGATCAAACCTATCAAATTTAAGACAATAGAATTTATTGATCCAATAATTTAATTCCACGTGCAAAGCCCTCGAGATTTCCTTTGGCTTTGATTCACACCGTTAGATTAAAACCTTTGATCAAGTGATTAGCATTGGATCCTTACTAGGGACCCAATCATTAACTGTATGCCTTTCTAAAATACTTTGATCTTGATGCACTATTAGATTAAATCCAGTGAACAAGTGTAAAGCATTAGAACTTCAAAAGTGCATAAACTTTAAGTTAAAACTTGATTATGCATAAAAATTCCTGCTAGATTTTCCCATGAATATTTAAATTCAAACCCTTAGGGTTTATTGATTGGGAACCTTGATTACTTTCATGGAACCTACAATTAATCACCTTGAAGATTATTATTAAAAACATTAATCTCTAAGATATGATCATAATTAGATATACCAAAACTCATGTCCTTTTTTAAGATTGACCTACCTTTAAAATTCAAGATCAAACAATCTTTCACATTTATTCTAGAATACAAAGGTTTTGGAAACAATCACAAGGGTCCCCTTTTCTGAAAATTTGGTCTCAACAAATGGTGACTCACAAGAGAAACATAGCAATATGTTAGAACATAAGGCTTTGGTTAAAACTTGTACATGAATTTTATATCCCATTTGAACATATACTCTCTCATGAATGAACTTTCAATTGAAACATGTTCCTTATGTATATAGTTTAAACTTAGATATTAAAACATAAACATACAGTGTGTGTTTTGATTCCATTTACTGTATGTCATGAGTTTCAAGAAACAATGTCTAGGTTCATATCCTTTTGGTCCATTACACTTAACTTTGAGCACTTTAGATATTATTAAAGAATAACAACTCTTATTTTATGGGAGGCTTGGGCATTGCTTTTCTAGTAGTCAAGCATCTATAGCCCTAATAGATATACCTCTGATTCCATTCAAGGTCTTTCTCCACTGCTAGCCAGGCATCCATAACCTTGGTGGAGATTACCCGAATCACCTTTGCTTCTATTTCCATAGATTTGCAATGAGGTTCTTTTTTATGTCCTTTTTCAAAGGTTAGAAACCAATACAACCTAGTTTTATGATTTGGTCAAATGCCCTAGCATTATGATACTCTCTTTTAATTTTAACTTTAATCCATGACAAGGATGTGTTTTAAGTGTAAGCATGAATATGAGTTAATAAACTAAATTCACATTGTATGCATATGATTCTTCTTAAAACCAAGTTTTTTTGTAGGATAATGTTTAAATATTTGTAGGACACTAAATTCCTATACTAATTTGTAACAATAACTTTGGTTGCTTCATACTACTTTATTGCTAGCCATGTTCACTTTTTTATAGTTTATACTCACACTTTTGAGCAATTCCAAACCAAAAAATAATAACACAAGAATTTACCACAACCAAGGAACACCACCAAGCAAGAAAAAACAAAATGCAAATAAAACAAATATATGCAAGCCCTACAAGGAAGAAAAAATAAAGTAAGAAAAGAATCTAACTAGCCTAGCTATTCCAACTTTAACAATCTTACACATTCACTCCATGAATACCCCCGATGGGGTAGTAACAAAGTAATGGTTGAGGTATTTCCCATTGGTGGGTAAAATAAAATTTGATCCTTGGAGATATTTCAACCTGAAAGTGTTGTTGCCTAAGATTTTTTCAATTTGGTATGGGTCAATCCATAAAGGGGTGAACTTACCATGTTTACCTTTAGGTTCTAATGCTTTATCCCAAATAAGGACTAAGTCTCCTTGCCTAAATACCTTCATTTTAGATCTCTTATCAAACCATCTTTCCATATTTGATTGGATTTTTTTAAAGTCTATAAATGCCTTTTATTTGACATCTTCCATTTGAATGATGTCTAATAGCCTATAATTAACAAGTTCTTGGTTGTCCTCCATGTAATCTTTCATGAATGTGAACGTAGGGAACTTTAAGGTGATGGGAAAGATAGGCTGTTGACCATATAAAAACAAAAATTGTGGAGCCTTGAGAGCTTGTTTAATCTTGATTTGATCTGCCCATAATGCAAATGTAAGAAGTTTATGCCATGTTCTAGGTATATCTTCAGTAGATTTCTTGATAGCTTTCATTAGATTTTTATTTTTAGTTTTAGAAACACCATTTCCTTGAGTTTATTTATTGGAATAAAACTTGAGTACAATGCCTTGATCATAAGCCCATTCCATCATTTCAATAAAAATGAATGCAGATCCATTGTCACAAACCAAAGAAACTAGAGTTTCAAATCTAGTACAAATATTTTCCTCTAAGAAATTGATCACCTCTTCTATTTTAAATTGTTTAGTGGCTACTGCCTCAGTCCACATAGTGCAATAGTCCATAGAAGTTAGGACATACTTATGACCTTTAAAATAATTGGGGATGATTCATCTTACAAAGTCTAATCCCCATTGTATAAAATGTTTATCCACCATCATGGGTTGTAAAGGCAAGGCTGACTTTGGCTCCTTTTTGCTAAAAATTTGGCATGAATTACACTCCCTCACATGCTTATAAGCATCTTTGAAGAGGTTGGGCCAATAATATCTATCCCTGAGAATCTTGTGAGTTTTGGTTCTTCTTGAAGGGTGTCCACTTGCCAGCTTCTCATGGAAGGTATTCATAATCCAAGATGCTTCTTCCTTAGACACACATCTCAAATAAATTCCCTCAAAGTTCCTCCTATACAAGATTCCATTCTTGATGAGTTAATGAGCTATTTTGAGCCTCAAGACTCTCTTTTGTTCTCTTATAAATCTCGGGGGACAAACACCATTAACAAGTAAATGGATAATAGAGTCATACCACTCATTGGGTTAGAAATTTCATTGATCTAATTACATGACATGGAATTTTGGGTCAACACTAATGATCATCTAAACTAAACATTAACATTTCACTAATTTGGATATTTTCATCTCTACATCATATTCTTGAAGAATTATCATTGACTTGCTTCTTCTTTCTTCGAGCTCATTCTGACTCAACATAAGTTTTGTAGCTGGATCAAGAAATATGACATGTACTTTATTTCTAAGGAGGTAATGTCTAAATTTTTTCACTACCTTTACCAATGCATAAGCTTGCTTATCAAGCATATAATAATTCACTTCTACATTTTTGAATTTGGTGCTCATGAAAGCTATGGGATGATCATTCCCATCAACATTTCGAGTTAACACTACAGCCATAGTATGCTCAAAAGCAAACAAATATACATAGAAATATTTTATGAAATCAAGACTTATGAGGACTAGAGATTTAGTGATTTCCTTCTTAATGTCAGTGAAGGCCTTCTTAGATTCTTCATTCCAAGAAATTATAACATCTTTCTTAAGCATATCATTCAAATGTTTGATAATCTCAATGAAGCCTAAAATAAGCTTCCTCACAAAATTAATCTTGCCAAAGAATGACTTAAGTTATTTTCAGCTATTGGGAAACCCAATGTTAGAGATGGCCTCTACTCTATCAGGATCTACAAAAATCCCATCTTTGGTAATGATATGTCCCAAAAATTTTCCTTCAGTGACACATAATATACTTTTCTTGGGGTTATGAGATACACCATTCTTTATGCATCTATCCAATACTTGTCTCAAATGTATGAAATGTTCCTTTCTATTTATAGAAAATACTATAACATCATTCATATATATGATGATATATTTACCCACTAAACCATGGAAATCATGGTCCATGGCCCTTTGAAAAGTTTCCCCTATATTAATTAATCTAAAAAGCATTCTCTTGTAAGCATATGTTCCCCATTTAGTAGTACAAGTTATTTTTATCATGTCTTCTGGAGAACCAAGCACATGATTATATCCAAAAAATCCATCCAAAAAGGACATCATGGAAGATCATGAAATAGTTTGGATAATCTATTCTAGAGAAGGTAAAGGATAATTATCCTTTTCAGATGCTCTATTCATATTCTTAAAATCTATACACAATCTTATTTCTCCATTATTTATTTGACTAGGACTAAATTTGCCACCCAAGTGGAATGTCTAATAGGAACACTATCCTTACATCCAATAGCTTCTTGAGTTATATAAAAATCATGTGTTCTAAAATATTGTTGATTAGCCTTTGCTTCTATCTAAAGGGTTTGCAATCTTCTTGAAGAGGTATAGTATGAGTAATGACCCTTGGGTCAAATATTTTCAAATCTTCATAAGACCAAGCAATTATATCCTTGTATTTTGTAAGAAACTCTCTAGATTTTCTATTTTCTATTTCATTGCAATCTTTCCCTATATTCACCATTTAGGGCTAATCATGTGATAAATAGTTTGTCATATTATAATCTCTACCATTTACCTTGGGTTATTTAATTACTTCAAAAATCTTATCAAGATCAAATAGTATTCCAAATGAAATTATCCCTTGAGGTATCTTATTATCACTTAATTGGATGATTTTACCATTAAGTTCCTTCTCAAGAAAAGTTTCATCAACCTCATCAATAATGTGAGCTTCAAAATCTCTTGAATTAGTTAAGAAATCTATGATTTTCTGATCATCATTAAAAACTTGGAAATGATTTACATTGTTAGGAAATAAAAGACATGCTACTAGCTCAATAATGATTATTTTAGAGTCATGATTAGGCATAAGGTTAGCTATAGAAAAGGTAAGCTCATTAGTAGATTTGTTTTCTTCTCTTGGAACAACTAATATGTTGAAGGCATCAAAAGATTCGAGCAAGTCCCACACCCTAAACTTGTATCTTTTTAAGTAAGATAATTTGCACTGGTATTTACTCGTCACTTGGTTAACCACAAGTTTAGGGTCTCCATAAACAAGGAGTTCCTTAACTTTGTGTTAATGGAAAAATAGAATCCAAGTATGAGAGCCTCATACTCACCTAAATTATTGGTGCAAGGAAATTGTAACTTATAAGCTACATGGTATTGCTTTTTTGAAGGATTCATAAATATAATACCATCTCCTAATCCTAATTTGCACTTGGCACCATCAATATATAAATTACACAAACTAAAAATTATTGGAAAACTCTTGTAAATTAGTTCTTTTGGAATTTCTAAAGTGAAAACTCCTAAATCAAATTCCAAGAAATTTATGCTTTCATTAATAGCATTATATTTTGTTATCATGTGTTTCATTCGAAGTTCCCTTTCCACTCTTATTTGATTTCTCACACCTTTCCAAGGAAGCCACAAATGTGAGAAATCAGTAGACATATATCCATTTAAGGCCTTAGTCCATTCTCTACTCAAAATCAATCCATAAGCACTAGGCATTTCTACCACTTGGATATCAATGAATTGGTGAACTCTGGGTTCACTAGCTAGCTATATATGCAAATTCAATAATTCTCCTATAACCTTAACTCTATTTTTATCCAATTAAGTGACTACCCTATCAAACTTGATTGGAGTTAAGCTGAGTTGTCCACATATCCCAGTAGGCATAGTGTTGTTTGAGGCTCCAAAATCTAAAAGATAATTATGAACATTTTCCCCAAATATCTTGATTGTAAATAAAAAAGGTGGAGACTTTGCTTTGATTACTTGAGTAATTACATTTTCACTATCATTCTTAGGGGGCTTCCCAAATTTCTTGGATAAAGATTCCAAGATTAAGTCTCTTTGTTCAGTGATCTAAGTTAACTCATGTAGAGTGATATTAGCTTTAATCCTTTTCATATCCTCCAAAATATTGTAGCCATTTTTGCTTGGAGGATCAGCAGTTAGCTTAGAAGAACTTCCTCTAGGGGGTTCAGGATTATTCTTTGATGTAATGTCTAGAGGGGTTTCATAATTGTTAGGAGGGGTAGAGGTAATCAATGGTTGTTTTTGTTCCCTATTTCTCAGAGGGTATGTCTTCAAAAATTCTTGGAATGCTTGAATCTCCTTAGGAATATTCTTAGGCTCATTATAGTCTTGAAAAGGGAATTGAAAATTTTCCACCATATGCACTTGGTCAGATGGTTTAGATTCAGAAGAATTTGTAGCAACATCTTTGTTTGGAACCACTTCAAATGTGTCAAGTTCTTCTTGAAAAGCTTCAAAGGCTTTACAAAACTCAATGCAATCAATTTCACCATTCTTGGAAGTAGCATGCACCATACAATAATTTGGTAAATCAATATCAATGAGGTTTATATCCATATTCTTTTTGATAAAGAAAGGCTAATTAGCTTTGTTATTGTATAAAATGTCATTCTGAAACCTATTCGTAGGCCTATTAAATTTTTGGAAAGTGAAGTTCCTTCCATAGTTGTCATTATCATTACCTACTTGTTTTTACAATTACAAAAAATTAGTGCTAAGCTTCTATACCATTTTAAATATAGACTCATTCTCATTGTTTGGAACCTTAGAATTTTGACCTTGGTTACTATTAATACCACTAACAGGAACTAAAGCCTTATGATCATTCTCATGAAATACATTGGTAACTTGATGACTCAAGAAACTTAAATTTTGATTAGGGGTAGCATGATTAGTAGGCAATACATTCAAAGCAGGAAATAGTTTAATGTTGGATAATTTTGGTTATTATTTGGGAAAATGTTTAATGTAGACATTTGAGGATTAACATTTGGGATAAAATAAACCATCTGTCCTTGGGGTTGCATTTGGTCGCTAATAAACATTGCTTAAAAATAGGCTTGAGCCAATATGATGATAATTAGAAGGGATCTCTTCAGAAACACATAATTTATGGGGTTAACAACATCTTTATAAACCTCCAAAGATAAAGCTTCTTTAGGTTTATATGGATCCATGGTCTAACTAAACATCTCTTAGAACCTAACATTAAAGGACCTAATAGGTTCACTTGTATCTCTCTTAATAGTTGTAAATTGATCAATAAAAATAGTGTCAAAGCTATTTCATGAGATAATACAATTGTCAGGTAGATTAAAAAACCATTCATATGTAGCATATTTGAATTTAAATGGGAATAACCTACATGCTACATCTTCATGAATAACATTTAATAATATTAATGTAGATTTGAATATTTAACATGTTCTTCAACAATCATAATACTAGTTTGTCTAAACATTGGCAAATATTTTTTATGATTACATGGTAAATCATTAACCACACCTAATATATTGATAGGGGAACTCCCAAGCCACACCATGTTTGGATGAAGATCAAGCACAGGAATCCCTTGCAAAGGTGATGATGTAGAGATTTAGAATACCTACACTTACCTCTATATTTCTTAATCCTTCTATGGATTTCTAGTTCGAGTAAGGGTTCTCTAGTCTCTGAATGTGATCTGGTGCTAATCCTTGTAATTCTATATTGAAGATTAAGGATCCTATTTTAAAACATGGTGTAACACATTAATTTACAAATAATGACAAATACTATGCACACTAAACTTAATTTTCAAAAAATTATTCATTAAAGGATAAATGACATCAATCTATAACTAAACAAGTTCAAAGATTTATTGAATTATGCAAATATGACCAATCTTTAAAACTTATGACTCAAATAAACCTATTATTGTCATAGAATTATCAATTTTGAATAAAATAAGCCATCCTAACTCCAAATACTGATAAATTATTAGCAACAAAAGTCATATTTCCACTAAGGTCACTAATCTTTACATAATTTATGCTAAAATAAATGTAATCATGTAAAATGTAGAGTAATTTTTACCTAATACACCTAAAATATATTAAGTATCTTTAAAGAGGCCCACCTTATAATGCTACTAGAGCTTCTCCTGTTGATGCTTCAAAATGTACCATAGGTGCTCTTTAGTGTTGATGAACACTACTCATTTTAGGATTTGAAAAATCAAAGACATGAGTTGTAATTTGTGATAATTCAATGATGTTTATGGTGGAAATAGAAGCAAAGTATGAAAACTATCCACAGTATTTATTTGATTTAGTGGTTGGGAGCCACCAGGGTTTAAAGATTTAGTATTCAATAGTTTTCAATGAATTAGAAGCTAAACTAAATGAGTATTAAAAATGATCTTTTAGCTAGAGTGAATCTTGATAAAAATAAGAAAAGAGAAGGGTAAAGTAAGAAAGAAATGTGATTGCAGGTTTTCATCTCAAATATTATGACAAAATTCCAATTACTTTGAGCACATTTTAATCAATTTATGTTATAAAATAACATAAGCTAAGATTATATCATGAATTAGGAAAAGTTCAAAGGAAAAATATGAATCATAAGTAAGAACCAAATTTACTTTAAATATTTTCTATTATGATCTGAATAACCTAAGTACATTCAAATATAGAACAAATAAAATGAAGTATTCTTGAGATCTTTATAGTCAGTTTGGCATTTAGCGTAAATTAAAAACCCTATGGCAAATAATGTAACTTAAAACAAGAATAATCATTCAAATTGAAGATGACTATTTGTAATTGAGAGGTAGCATGGACATTCAACAAAATTATATAGATAATATTTTCAAAATTCCTTAGTTGTATTAAATGTTCCTGGTATACAACTGCTCAAAAACTCTCCCTTAAAAATGTTAAACATCTACCAATTTATAAGAAACATAGGTGATTAACCAGTTAACTTTCAAAATATCCACATGTGGATAAGGATAGTTGTCCTTGATATAAATATACAATGTGTAAGGTGACATGTCAACTTGATAAGAAAGAGTATATGCTAATATACTAGCATATACTTTACAAAATAGAATATTCTCTTAGGAATTTCATTGGTGGGCCCTTTAATTATCCCTATTTGAGGAATACTTTAAGCTTGGTATATTTCTCCTTGATTAGTTCAAAATCCACTATAGGTTTCTTTAGACAATCCTCTTCTTAATATACCAACTTGTCAAATTCATTATCAACCTGAGATACAAGTTCCTCGATACATTGTGCGTCTACAATTTGCTTCCCTATAAAAAAAATGATATCAAAGATCTTCTAGCAGTCCTTGGATGAATGACCTTTGTTATCTCTAATTCTCTGGATGTGAATAGCTACCTTTTGTTTGAATTCTTCATCATTAATCAAGCCTATAGTAGTGGTTTGAGAAGGGTTATCTAATAGATTCCATAGAAGTTTTTCAATCTAGTTTACCAAGCCTATGTCTTTCTTGATAAAGTCATTGACATAATTTATCTAGGTGATCAAATCCTCTTCTTTATCCATCAAAACTACCATGAAGATGTCCAAATGTCTAAGTTTGATAATCTTGAAGTCCAATGTTTGCTTTGTCTTATGTACCTTGATGAGCTCCTCCATCTGTGCTTGAGAATTCTATCATTGAGTGACTAAGGTTTGTGCCATCTCAGTTTGATGATTTAAAGCACTCAATCTAAGCTTTATGATCTTAAAATTATCAAATGCATCCATCCAAGATTTATTCATCACTTGAAATATGTCCTCAAGAATTAAAAGGAGGACCTAAGCTTCTAAATCTTATTTTTCTTTCTCCAAGTTGAGAATCCTTTGTTTCATTCCCTAAACTCTAGCCAAGGTCATGGTTGACTAGGCTAGCACCATACTCACTACATCTTCTTGAAATATAGGATGCTCCCCTGCTACATGCCTTGGAATAGGAGTTAAGCCTACAAATGGTTCCACTTTCTGATAGGTGAACTCCTTAGTACTAATAGTAACCTTCTTGGTCACTAATCTCTCAAGAGTTAATGTATCTATATTAAAATGGACTTGAGGGTTAGACTCCTTTACATGTAGATATTGAATAATATCTACATTTTAATTCCTAGAGGCTCTTGGGGTGTCAATCCCTTGGCTTTCCTTATTGTGAATGATTTGGATGCTTCTCTCTACTTGTCTGTTCAGAATATCCTAAATCCTAGGCTTGACATTATCTTGAAAATACATGTAATCTTGATTCAAAGCCAATGAAGGAGAAAGAGATGGGATTTTCTACAACTTCCCATAAACAAACCAATCAAGAATAGCTAGTCCATAAATAGGATTATCATCACTAAAGAGGTTAATTTCACTAGTAGGGTGAGTGAAATTTAACCTAGGCTTTTTTCTTGGAGAAAGAGGAACTATGGCCAATTTATCCTATCTCTTTCCTCCATCCTATAGAAGTAATTATTTGCTTGATTCCTTAGATGGATCCTCTTCCTTATTATAACCATAGGTAGTTGTGATGTTAATAAGGGCACTTTCCACTATTTCTTTAATTTCTAAAATAATCATACTAATAACCTCTACTGGGGAAGAAGGACTTGGTGGGGATGCCTAAATTTGGGGACCTTCACCAAGCCTATGCTCTATGTGGGACTCTTAAATCACATCTTTACCTTTTCCTTTTACATCCTCAGGTTGCCCAACCTGGGGTGACTTTACCAAATCTATATGTTGAGGCTCAGAATATTGTCCTCCAATAGGTGGCTCTTGATGTGCAATCCCAGATGGTCTTGGAAATAAATGATAATTCAAGGGATGTAGTTTCCATATTTCTCTTAAGGGATTATTATCCCTAACCAGCCTATGTTCCAATTTGATGTTGTAGTTTTTAACCCTAGACAAGACTTCTTCAAAATTCCTTGCCTTTGTGTAAATATCATCTCTCACACCTAGTTGATGTTTGTACTTAGTCTTTGGGACCTTTTTGTCCTAAATATCATTAGCCACTTTATCATTGGGGTCCCACATATTAAGATCATCTAGTTGAAAATCAAAAGAGTTCCTATGCACCACCATGATCTCCAATTGTCTCCAATCCTTGACTATAATTCTACCAATGTCTAGTGGAAAGGGATGAACCTGAGCCTTCTTATTATTCTTGTATATCTAATCTATTCTTTGAATGAGTTGATAAGCAATTTCTTGCTCTAAAAGCTTATTGGGAACATATGTAGGCAATTTGTATGGTTGGACCATGAATCCTTCTATCCTTAGTACAGTACAAGCTAGATAGAACAACATATCCCTCATAGTCTACACTTGTATTTTTATTAGAGGATGAAGCCTAGGCATAGGGATACCAGTGATTGCCTCAAAAATTATAGGGAAGATACCATCACATATGAATTACATGTGATTCCTATATTTGAATATATTCAATTTGGTGTAATGATGGGAAATGGTAATTCTACCATTAGGGGACCAATTTTGGATGCCAGGGAAATAAATAAAGGCTAGGAGTGAATACAAGAGGTAATACATCATAAATAATTACTCATAGGTATTTATTTTGATGGCACCTCCAATGGGAGGGGTTAAGCTCCGCTCCAATATGTAATGGACATAAGATACCCAAACCTTAATCAAATAAGTTATAGAAGAGGCACCAAAAGCTTTGTTTAATAAGGCCATAGCTACCCTAATATTGTCCCTAAATTGGGCAATAGGAATCTCACCATTAGCGGTCTTGAAAACCTAGGAAACTTGGATTAACCAAGGTGAGATTATTTAATCCATGTTTTGGGAATTTTTCCATTCTCTCAAGGATGGGAGATCGACAAGAGGCAAAGGGAGCTTATAGTAAGCTTTAAAGGCCATGGGATATATACATTCAACTTTATTAAAACTTCCTTCATGAATAATCCATTCTCCATCTATTATGTAGTCAAAAAATATAGAAATAAGAAGGTTGACGCAATGCATTACCTCTAGTTTAGCAGTTGTATGGTGAAGGCCTACCAGCTATTAATTGATACTAGGTCTTTGTATTTTTGGTGTACCACAACATTCCTCTTTTCCTCCTATAAAATTGGTTGCAAATCCTCTATAAATAATAATAATTTTGACTAATTCCTAATTTTATGTACATTCAAGGTTGTTAAATATAACTCTATGTCTTTGAAGACCCATCCTTCACCATCTAAAGTTAGATAAAGCTCCTCTTCAATTTTCATCTATTACCTACTTTCCACCATCGATGAAGCTGAATTGTAGTTGATAAAAACAAAGATCTAACTAAAGTACTTGCTCTACATTCAAGTTTCACTTAGTTTGATTCCTATGTGATCAATTCAACCAACTTAAGGCTTGATTTATAGAGGGTTTAGGGTTTTTAGGTTTAATGGTGAAAATATCCAACTCTTGATTTCATATGTGCCTCAAATTTTATGGGACCTCATTCTCATGTCTTTTGCATCATCGATCATAGGATATATTTAATTTTGTTCTTCCATACCTATATGAAGCTTATGGGTAGGGTTCCATGCCTCATGGAAAATTTTATAAATGTTAGTTGAAGGCTAGCCATTAGGTTTCAAAAGTCTTCTTTATTTTGCTTTGAAAAACCATATTTAGGACCTTGCATTTCATTGGTCTCTTGATCTTTAAGCTCACTAATTATGTAATGTGTCAAGTTTGTGAGGCCTTTAAAAAGTCCTCAGCTTCATCACACCACTGGATAAAATCCAACAAGCAAGTGATCACCATTGGATCTTGGCTAGGGTCAGATTGTTAACCATATGCCTTTTTAAAGGACATCAAGCTTGATGCACCATTAGATTAGATCTAGTGAACAAGAAATTTCTATTGGATCCTACAATATGCTTACCTTTTAATTAATTCCATGATTATAAGATTTTTATGCTTAAAAGCCTCATTTAGAATTTTATGTTTAAAAAAACACAAAATGAGTTAGGCTAAGATATTTATATACTAGGTTTTTATTCGTAAAAAATCTAAGAAATTTTTAAAAGGTTTTTTAGAAATGTCCCCTTTAAATAGGACTTAAAAATTGTCTAAGATAAATTTGATAGGTTCGGTCATGTCAAATACGTCCTCACAGACATCAAATGATGAGAGTGAACCTTTCAAATTTAAGACAATAGAATTTATTGATCCAATAACTAAATGCCACTTATAAAGCTCTCAATAGTTCCCAAGGCTTTAAGGATTATCTAGGTTAAATTTGATGGGTTCGATCACATCAAATATGTTTTCATAGATGTCAAATGATGGGAATGAACCTGCCAAATTTAAGACAATGGGATTTATTGATCCAATAACTAAATGCCATGTACAAATCCCTCAGGATCTCACAAAGTTTTAGGGATTATCTAAGTTAAATTTGATGGGTTCAGTCACATCAAATATATTCTTGTAGACATCAAATGATGAAAGAAAACATTGTAAATTTAAGACAATGAAATTTATTGATCCAATAACTGAATGCCATGTGCAAAGCCCTCAGGAATTCCCAAGGATTTGACTTTAATTTGCACCATTAGATTAAAACCTCCAATCAAGTGATCATCATTGGATCCTTATTGGGGCCCAAATAATTAACTCTATGCCTTTCTAAAATATTTTGTTCTTGATGCATTGTTGGATTAAATCCAATGAACAAGCGTAAAGCATTAGATCTACAAAAGCGCATGAACTTTAAGTTAAAATAAAAATCTTGCTAGATTTTTTCAAAAATGTTTAAATTTAAACCCTTAGGGTTTATTTCTTGGGAACCCTAACTTCTACCATGAAACATATAATTAATCACCTTGAATATGATTATTAACAACATTAATCTCTAAGATATGATCATAATCAGATATACCAAAACTCATGTCTTTTTTTAAGATTGACCTACCTTTAAAATTCAAGATCAAGCAATCTTTCACACTTAATCCATTATGCATAGGCTTTGGAAACAATCACAGGGGTCCCCTTTTCAAAAAATAAAGATGGAGGGTGTTGGTCTCAACAGTATGTACACACACACACAGTGTGTGTGTGTGTGACCTGAGATGGTAAGACAATTTTAGAAGCTTATTATAAGAAGATTTTCAATCAAACAATATGTTAGTAGGATGGAAATTTTCATTTTGGTATCACCCCTATGGCATAAGGATAAAGTTATATGGGCTTTATGTTTTCCCATTAACCAAGCCTTCTAACCAATGTGGTAGTAGAATCAATTCAAAAATTCTAAGATGCATAGATTAGTCATATCTGAGTTAAGATCATAAAAAAATTTAAAACTTTATATTTATAAGATTTTTTAGGTTTTATAAGTCACAAAAGAAGAGAAGAAAGATAAAATAAGAAAACATACTCATCAACAACCATTATATTAGTAGAAGAGACACTTTTATTGAAACATCACCAACTTAATATAAAGAGCATAATATATTAGATTTATATGTTGTATGATACATTTTCACAATATTCTCATATGATTATTTTAGCATTGTTCTCATTCCATTCAAGTAGAAATGTGATAAAAAATTCAATCCTCATAATTAATTTTGTCATAAATTTATACCATCACTTTCATTTTCTTTTGGAACCTTTATAATATTGTCAATTTAGTATGCAAAAATTGTACCTAATAAATAAATAAAATAGAAGAGAGAAAATTAAAAAGTCTAAGAATAAATTAAAACATACATGTATACAAATCATAAATAGCATCAACTTCAACATAGCCAAAATTAAATAACTTAGAGGGTTTTATGTCAACCCTAATTACATATAATATATACTTAATTGGATTCCCCCAAAATATTATTGAAGAGTTTTACCAATAGTTGAGAAGTTGAGCAGCATTCCATCTCCTGCTCACATCCTTTTGCAGATAAAAATGAATGGAGATATGGAATTTTGGAGATGCACTTGGTGGTAAATATGGTAAATCCCCTTTGAAAATGGCAAACATGAGTGTAGCCCAATACTGTTTCTATCTTGGTGTTATAAATGGAAAATGATGAATGTAGCATTCTAACAATGTTACTCCCAAACTCTAATATAACATGTATAAACATCATCATTTCTATTTCCATTTCCATTTCCACCATAACTACCTAGGTTCCAATGTATAAATTCCAGCTAGCATGGGTAGGCTATGATACTATCTTACTCATCCCAAGTCAACAATCTTCACTTGCTCTAAATTCTTATTAATCAACAAATTTTTAGTGTGAAGGTGTGTCAAATTGGATTGTTTGATGGCTCGTATAAGAATAGTGTCCAATGTATGAGTTAAAACTACCATCAGTAGGCTATGATATAATCTTGCTCACCCTGAAGTCAACAAACAATATATTCATCCACACCAATAAATTATTATTATAATAGGAGGGTTGACTATATTATGACATTTCCCTTATTGGTATAAGGATAGGGGTATATTGGCCTTGTATGGTGTTGATGAATAAGGTTTACATTCAACGTAGCACTAAGTTTTTTTATATAGATATGATAATTTATGTGTCATAGAAGAAATTTTAATATACAAAAAATTAGATGTATTTTAATTAAGTTAATGAAACTTTTTTATTATTTTGTTGTAAGGGGATTTATTTAGTTTTTAATCTATATAAAAGAAGAGGGAATGTTAAAAAATAAAAGATGTTTATATATCAACAATTAACCATTATATTAGTATGATGACCATTTTCATTACAATAGTACTCATATTAGCATAAATAACCTAAGATACGTCGATGTGACCTAGTCAAGAAAATGATCCTTATTTATGGATTATTTTATTTAGAGGACTATATTTTAATGTGGCCTAGTCCTTAATTGCTTCTCACCTCAAGGACATTTTATTAAGTCGTTATCGCTAAAATTTGAATGTGAATATTATAATAGATTCCACCATACCAGTCAAATCCTTCACCTTTCTTTAAGATCTAAATGTCAAATGCCTCACATTTATTTTCATTGATAATAAGCATAGTATTAAGAAAATATACCTTTAAAAAAAAGTACGAGTGTTTTTTATAAAATTGTTAAGATTTCAAATTTTTAAACCCTAAACCCTTAAAATTGTTAAGTCCTAATTGTTAAGATTTCAAAATTTTGTGTGAATAGTAGTTTTAATTTTTATTTGTTATTTTTAATATGATAATTTAACTGAAAACTCAATTTAAATATTGTGGAGGATTGATTTTTTAAAAAAAGAGAATGTCTTCATCATTAATTTTTTTATTTATTGTAATAAATTATACATAATCTCTTTCATCTAATTTTTTGAGGACATTAAATGTTTAATGTGTTTACAATTTTCACATACCGTAGGAGAGTAGGTACAATATCTTTCCTTTGATTCTTTGAGGTAATTAGGATGAATACCTTATATGTACTTAGAGAGGTTTGATCTTGGGTAGAAAACTTTGACACCAATCTTCTTGAAAAGCTACAACTAACATACCTAGAAGAGGATTATTCATTATTTTGATTTTTATAAATTTTCAAT
Source organism: Torreya grandis (assembly GCA_037957365.1). Lineage (NCBI taxonomy): Eukaryota > Viridiplantae > Streptophyta > Pinopsida > Cupressales > Taxaceae > Torreya > Torreya grandis. The sequence goes on from JARHVA010000445.1 coordinate 5,283,364, forward strand.
AGAAATCTTCAATCTTGCATTAATAATTTATTTTCTTTGATTTATTGGGAAGGATTGAGAGAATTTTTCATCTAAATCACTTTACAGTGAACTCAATGTAGTCTCTTTTAGTATTTTGAAGATTTGTATTTTAATGAATTAGGATTTTTAGAATTTTTATTTTTATGAATGGTATGACAAATGCACTTTACCTTTATTTACACCAATTGAACTATAATATTTTATAAATAAAATATTTGACATTTATATAGTTTATTAAAATTAGATTTAAAGCATTTAGAAATACTATGGATATTGAAGCATCTCACTCTTGATGATAGATCACAGATGTTGATCTAAAACATTCAGCTTAAAAATAGGAACATAGTAAAAACTTTAAATATAATTTTTATAAATTATTTTTATTTTGATATTGTCTCTAAAGGTTATTTGTGAAGGTTTATCTACTAAAATTCATCAATATGATCCTCAATTATTAGACACTCATTACATAGCTCATCGAGAAGCATTAGTAGAAAATGACGTGTCATGTTATTTTCTAGATCTACAAATTATTGTCAAATTTGAAAATAAAGTTTGCTCATGGTTTGGGATATCTATTAAAAGATATGGAGAATTAAGAGGGATAATGGGGTCATTTCAAATCAATAGGTTAGAGTTGTTTCAAATTCATCAAATTGGGTAGCTCTCTAGAGGAAAGATCATAGAAAGGCTCATCAAACTCACCTATGCATTATTGAAAGAAAGGGAGTCAAAGGAGGAAAAAAATACAATATAGAAAGAAAATTTTAAGTACAATTTTGCACCCATTTACTTGCATATTTATTTATATAATTAAATAAGTTGATTAAAAAATTCTAGGAAGATCATGTTGAAATTATTTCCGTTGACACTACCATAGATATTACTATTAACATGTTTTGTATGAGATTTCAAAGAGACATATATGGCATAGGTAAAATACATATATCATCTTTTTTAAATATATCATAGGGAGGAAAAATCAAGTTTTTAAATGAAATATGTATGAGACATGTACAACATTGATATTTGAGAGTATCCCTAACTCATGAAGATCGGGAACACTAAATGATTGCATTGTATGGAAAAAAGTTTATAGTGAAGGTTATTGATTCTCTAGATACAATGTTCATGGATTTACCTATATTTAATGTTGTCAAGTTTTTCATTATTTATAATTTTTGTGAGGAAATAGATGATAAATACCATCAAATAAAAATATGGTTAACATGTTTATGTGAAAAACTTAGTGTTGGGAACTCACCTATTATTGATACTATCAAATGTTTAGGTGAGATAGATGAATATGTTTTTATAATTTATAAATCATACCCCAAAAATATATGTTTGGATCATGGGATCTATGTGGAGATGAACTTGAATGGTTTGAAGGGTTTCCATGTTGAATATGGCTATGACAAGCTATTCTTGTTATTTTAGTGAGCACAACAATATGTGAAAGAGGTTTTTCAAAGTCAAACATTATAAATAATTATGATAGATCTAGAAGTTTTTAAAAAACATTGAATATATGTTAATATTTCTCTCCCTTTGTGTACTTTATAAATGAGCTATATCATAAAGTGATTTATGATGCATGTAAGTGTTTTATAAAATGTTGGAAAACTAAGAAAGTAATTAACTAAACATCACAAACTATTGTGCAAAATCAGAAGGCTATAAATATGTAATAAATGACATAAATTGATTAAGATCATGCTAAATTTTTAAATATATTAAACATAAAAATTACCAAGACGAATATAAACATGGATATAAAATTGAGATGTGGATTATTTCTTGAGCTGAGATTGATAGCGAGACTATGCTGACTAAATGCAGATATGGAATAGGACTTTTCAAGGTTTACAAATAAGATAATTATAACTAGATAGTAGAGAAAGAGTTGTTCTGAGGGAGTGTTGGTGTCTAGTAGGCAACAAAGATCTAAAAAATTTGGGTTAGGTTCACCTTCACCTATTTATTCTATGGACTGTGTGAGAGTTTTTGATCCAATGTGAAAACCTCTATGTAACTTGTTTTTACTTGTAACCCTAACTCAATAGATCAAGAAAATAAATTAAATCATAGGGTAAAAGGGGTTTCACATAAAAGGTTATCCTTGACCTCAACACCCCTTATATTGACAGTTGTCTACATACTAATACTCCAAAGAAGGATCAAACTCTGTGTAGTTTCTTCATTGTTATGGTTGTGTGTGTGAAATATTAGTACAAAAATGTTAGATGCTAGTGAAATCCTAGTGTGATTCAGTGCTTCAACCATGATTTGTGAATTTTGAAGTTTATTCATACCTTAGCTCAAGTATACTAGGGCTATATGTACTTATAATTGAGAGAAATACAAAATTTTATCTCAATGTATAATTATAATACTATGTAATTATAATTCTAGTGATTTTAAGTGTGGAAGCCTCTTGTGTGCAAAATGATTTGAAATGTGGCTTTATAATGGTATTTTTTTAAAATTCCTTCAAATGAGGCTTTCTAAACTTGTGGGTCAACCTTTTCATGAATTTAAATTTTATAAATTAGTTATAATTGGGTGGGAAGATAAGAGTAGTGGTTTCAGATAAGAGAGTGATGCATTGTTGTCTAATTAGGGCATTGTTGTCCAAAGAGGACAAACAAATAATATGGGTACTAGGAATAATGTGTGTGATCCTTGACTATTTTTCATGAGGATTAAGGACATTCTCAGGGCATTGGTTTGATTAGAAGAATGGGTCATACCTGTGGAAAGTGAAGGATAATGGTCAAAAGGCCGTAAAATAAGACACGAGTTAAGTTTGTCAAAAGAGTGGTCATAAGTACATTATTTAAGATTATATGTTAATTTATATCTCTACATTTATCCCTTTTTATTCTAGTAATGTATAAAAAGTGAAAGTAATAGAGTAAATGAAAAAGTCTCTACTTAAACTTACCTATGAAGTGTAGTCTTGAATGTAGGCCACAATGTTGAATTGTGTTTCACCCAGCTCTGTAATAAAACATGTATAAAATTAGTACTTACATAAAAATGAAGAAATACAATTTTATATATATATATATATATATATATATAACTGTATTTACTTCATTTTTATGTAAGTACTAATTTTATACATGTTTTATTACAGAGCTGGGTGAAACACAATTCAACATTGTGGCCTACATTCAAGACTACACTTCATAGGTATATACAATTATATATATATATATATATATATATATAAAATTGTATTTACTTCATTTTTATGTAAGTACTAATTTTATACATGTTTTATTACAGAGATGGGTGAAACACAATTCAACACTGTGACCTACATTATATATATATATATATATATATATATATATATAAAGAATGAATGAATACACCTAATTGGGTATATGAACCATTGTGTTTTTTGGTGCAAAATGGGTGACTATAGAGGGTAGGACCCTTGGAAATTTATTTTAGTTGAAAATCCTTGATTGGGTTGTCCATAACCCAATCCTCATGGATAAAGTATGCTTGAATCCATCATTTCATATTTAAAGTAGTGAATTAGCTTGGAATATCTATACGAATTCTAATAAAATGTTTTGCTACAAAACTTGGTGCAAAATAAGGGGAAAAAGGTGAACCAATTATTGTAGATGGAATACGGCTCTTTTTTGGTTTAAAATTGGTTTAAAAAGTTAGTATAATCTAGGTCTGGTGTATACAATGTATATAATGACAAGTATTGCCATTCCATATGTGAAACTAGTACAAAATTTAGCAATGAGAAATTTGTATGCTGTGCACATGCCCCCAATCTAATATCTAGTGTATATGGATTCTGAGACTGAGTAATAACAATTTAAATTTTAATAAAAAAACATGTATGCTAACCTAGAACACATGTCATGAATGATGCCCCTAAATTAAGCAAATCTGATACAAACTTAGTTATTTTCTAGAATCTAAACTTGTAGACCTGTTTTTAATTTATTTGTATTATCTAAGACTTTGAGAAATTATGAAAGTGATTATTTTCTAAGTACTAGGAAAATGATGCCTTGTTTGAACAAAAACAAGGTGCATTCTTATCTAAATGGTGTGCTCCTATACAAAACTACTTTCTGAGTGCTTTCTAGGTATGAATAGTGGTCCACTATGTAAATGATACAAATTTTTACATGTGCATTATATTTTAGGAGCTTAGTCTCCATGACAAACCACTATGTAGGTCCCCTATTTTAAGGTGGGTTATTGATCTTGCATAATAAATTAACTCAAAATAAAACTTTATGTGAAATATGTAAAGAAAAGAATGTAAATATGAGTAGTAGTGATAACATGGAGGATGATGGAATCATCATATAGATAAATTGAGGATAATAGTAATGTGAGATGCATGTAGAAACAAGCATACATAATGAGAATGTCAAGATAGATGTTCACAATTATGCATGTAGATAAATTAACCAAACTAAGTAGTAAAATTTGAATATAAATATTTTTGGGCAATGCATGTTTGTGGGGGATGCATGTTAGTTATCATGGCATCGAAGGCCTAAGAAGATGCATGATGTGCATCATGGAATAAAAAACTAAGCAAAAAATCAAATAAGTCTCATGGCCATAACACATACAAACAAAGACTACACACAAAACACACAAATCATGCAATAAAAGGTGAATGGACCACATACAAGGGACCTTTATAAAAGTATTTGTAATTGATATAAACAAGTACTTATCTATAAATTGATTGAGATGGGAGATATAGAGGTTACAAACTAAGATAAGTGTTGATCTGAGTGTCATGGATAAGATCTAAGTGTCAAAAACCTTTTTAAATAGTAGGACCCTAATTAGACAGTAGAACCAATGTTGATGGTGTCCTTTTTTGGCACTAATGTCCTTTGTGTATAACTATTTTGAGCTTTTGAGTGCACCTATATCTAAGTCTACCAAGCCTATTCCTAAGTGTAAGAGTTTTGATTCACTATCAATGACCTATTTTGATTGATTTTTTATACAAACGCTAAACTTCCATGTTGTTAGGAAATCTAGTTGGCTCAAATAACAAAGTATGATGTTAGTGGGGTAGGTTGAACATCCTCAACACCCTATTGTGATGATATTTGAATACATACCAATACTCTGAAGAGGGATCAAGCACAATATAATTCTCACCACATAAGTGCTGGTACAAGTGAAATTAAAAATAGTATGAATGCTGATTTGAGTGATTTTAAGTAGAGCTTTAGATAATAAATATGATTATTCTAAGCTTGGGGTGGTTCTATGCAGAAGTAGGGTAGAATAGGGATTGGTAACCTTAATTATGCACAACTTGTTTTGAGCTAGTTTATGTTATTTGCATCTAATTTCAATCTACTGAATAATGGGATAGAAGTCATGTAAATATTTTGTTTTAGTGCTTGTGCAAGTCTTAAAAGAGGTTTAGGCCAACCTTAGGTGATTTTTTTTGGAAAAAATATTTGTTTGTCGCTAAAGGTGGGAAAAAATAATAGAATCTAAACTAGGACACTAGTGCCATTAACACTACTATCCAAATTATGGTGCTAGTGTCCAAGTGGCAAAACTTGAGGAACTAGGTGACAAGATGTTAAAGTAAGCATCTAGGTCTACTTTAGGGATGTTTAGGGATGTGTGTGGAATGTATAAAGGTTGGGTAAGTGTCTAAATAGGCCCTAAGATAGGTCTATGGCTAATTTAGGGATGGGTGGTCTAAAACAACACTCTTAGCGCTCAAGTGTCATATTTAAATGATTATATTTTCTCACCCCCCTTTATTCTAGAAATGTAATAAAGTGAAATGACTAGGATAAATTAAAAATAATCATACCTAAACTTACCTAAGAGGTGAAACCCATGAATCTTAATTTGAGTATGTGAATCATGATCCATTACATGTCCTATAAATGAAAGGTGCATAGATCAGTCCTTACTTAGGAGATATTAAAAACAAATAAGAAGCTGAGTAAAGAGATAAGATAGAGGAAAGGAATGAATACACCTCATTAGGTATGCGAACCAATACATAAAATTGGTGATGACTTGTCTATGTGCATGTAGATATAGATCAATTGATGAATAACATGGACTGAATTGAATGTTTTTCTCAATCCCTATGTGTGGGTGCCTTAGGAACTCAATCTAATTTTGACTCCATCATTTCCCACCCTTTCTTGGTGGATCATGACCTATGAATAGGTTGGATTATATTGATATTGTGTCCAACCCTCTCATGTGGGTGGCTCAAGAACTCAAGTAGAGTATGAATCCATCATTGCCTACCCATGTGTAGTATATACATTTGTATCTAGATTGTGTAATGTAACTAAATATGTGTAACTATAATTATAATCATATATGTCAGATCTATGACCATTTTCAAATATTAGGTAGCTCTATGCCACTCAAAAATGACAACCACTGTAGATGGAGTAATACATCAATATAGTGTGTAATTTAGAACATGGTGTCTAGTGTGTACAACATAGAGAATGACATGGATTTTATCATTCCATATAATCAATTGGTGCATAAGTAAGCATATAGAATTAATATGTTGCACACATGCCCCCAAATCTTATATCTGAGTATATGGATT
>JARHVA010000445.1:5295000-5342500 GCA_037957365.1 Torreya grandis
AAGGGTCACTTTTAGTGTTTCATTTCCTCCTTTGGGATAAGGATCATTTTTAATCAGGTTTATATGTTATGTAAAAACATGCCTTCCATCAATGGAAGAATTTTAAAGATACATAGATTAAACATGTGACTTGAGATGGTAAGACAATTCTAGAAGCTTATTGTAAGTATATTTTTAATCAATCAATATGTTAGTAGTTTGGAGATTTTCATTGTGGTATCACCCCTATGACATAAAGATAATATTAAATGGGTTTTATAAGTTCCCATCAACCAAAACTTCTAACCAATGTGGCAGTAGAATCAATTCAAAAATTCTAGGATGCATAGATTAGGCATATCTAAGCTGAGATCATAAGCCTCTTTAAAACTTTATATTTAGAAGATTTTTTAGCTTTTATAAGTCACAATAGAAGAGAAGAAAAATAAAATAAGAAAACATACTCATCAACAAACATTCAATCATTATATTAGTAGGAGGGCCACTTTTATTGAAATATCACCACCTTAATATAAAGGACATAATATATTAGCTTTATATGTTGTACAACATATTTTCACAATATTCTCATCCAATTATTTTATCATTGTTCTCATTCCATTCAAGTATAAATGTGAAAAAACATTCAATCCTCATTATTTTATGTTGATATGACATCCTTCCCTTCTAGTAATTCTAGTAAGGGGACTTCGGGGGCATGGTCTACTATGTTTTGAGATTTATCATCTCATTGGAGAAGTTTTGCAGGATGCTTTTCATGTCATTCATTTCTACTTGCATTGAGGTTGAAGAGGATGCACTAGTTTGAGTAGGCAGATATACGTACATGGAAGGAGATGATTGTGAGGTGCTTGGGACCTCCTCTTATGATGGTATGGATATCTTTAGGAATATTGGCATTAGTGGCCATTGGGGAAGCTTCCTGACATATATTAAATTATTCTCTACCCTGACTACCAAGTGATATGCATTTAGTAGTGTCTTGCCTCCAAGAGATAGAATCATAATCGCTATATCTGAATTATAAACTTTGAGGTAGAAGATAATGGCCATACCTGTGGATGACTGAACTACTACTGGGATCCTTTGTCGTGTTTTAGGAAACCTAGTATTAAAATGGTGAATTGGGTATAGGTGTCAGGTTTTGAATATTTTCTAAAGAATAAATAATTTTGTTGATCTATGAATCATTCTTTGAATTCTTAAACTATAGTAGTTGTAGTTTGATTCGGTGTAGTAAATTTGTGAATCCTTTGGAATAAGTAATTTTGGATTAGAAAAATTACTAACCATTTAAGGTTAATTCATGTAATGGATGGTATGAATAATATTATAACAATAATAATTTACATGAATGTTATTCATATAAATATTTATTTCATTTATATGTATGAATTACATTTATACAAATATCCTATTGTCATTGAGAATGACATTTTGAGCATAAATGAACCCATACCTATACTCCATCACCTAAAACTCTGGTGAGGGTGATAAATCCATGTTTTTAATCACTACAAATAAGGTTATGCTAGTGTGAATCATACAAACATGTTTATTCCAATTGTATAACAATACTCAATAATTAAATTGGAAAATAATAGGATAATATTATTTATATAATATTACATAGTAAAAAATTAGACATGACTAGACAAACTAAGGTGTAAAATAAGGTTACTCTCTCATACTTACTCCTTATGTATAACAAAATACTTTGTCTAGACTTGAAAATAAAGACAAAAAGTTACATACTTTTAGTTTCTGAAGATCTTGCTCCTTTAAGACAAAAAGTTGCATACTTATAATTTTTCAAGAGCTTGGTCCTTCAAATCTTCTATTGGTATGCTTTTCACTACCATTGATGTTATTGGAGTGTTTATCATTCCACCTTTCGTTGCTTGAAAATTTAGTGTTCTCCCTTGTTGAAAATAACTTATCATCTGCACTTTATTAATTAGACTAAGTGGACTACCTAGCTAATAATTCCCTATGCTTACAAAGGAAGGAGCATATATGTTCATCATTTCCATCATAATATATGTTGTTATGGAAAAGTATTTTTCATTTTTTTTAGCAATCTCTATCTCTCCACCTCTTTCATTACTTTATCATACTCCTTTATCCTTTTCTTATACTCCTCATGTTTTTCCCTTTGTCTTTGTCCTTCCTTTTCTTTCTTTTTAACTTGTTCTCAAATTTTCTACTCCTTAAAATCCCTATTAATTTATCATAATTATTTATTCTCTTATAGTTTTTATTTCATCTTGGCCTTAATTTCATCTATTTATTTCTTTAGTGTTTCTTGGCCACAAAAAAATTCTAAAAAATTATCTTAGTTAAAATTTGAGACTACCTATGCAATCTCATTGTACCTTTTGATAATCAATGGGAATTTAACACAACCCTCACTATTGGAAGTTTAATGAAACTAACTAAACTTGAGTTTTTTTTTTAAATTTAATTTGTATACATTTACATTATTCATTTTTATTTGCTAATATATATTTTATTTTTTCAAGATTAATTGTATCATCATAATCATGAAAATCCCCTATAACAGAATAGTAGTGCACTAAATCTTCATCAAGTAAAATTGCATGAGATAATGGCATTTAAAGGGCCATATCAGCATTGGAAAATTTCAAGTTTATGTCTAGTTATTTTTCCCCTTCCTTGATCTTATCTGGTTGGATTATTTGTGAAGGCAAGATCAACCTTTCTCCAAAAAAATGTTATTCAATGTCAGACACATACTTGCCTTCACCTATTTATTCACCTTCCTCAGTACACTCTTATGTTTGGGTTACATGTGTAACCTACTGATACAAGGTAAAATCATAGTCTCATCATATTCATATATAAAATCATATCCTTCACTTGGTTCCATGTCTTCTACAATTTCTTGTCTATTCAGTGGTCATATACCTATCCTCTTAAAACCTAACTTTATATTTTCTATAGAATGAGTATTTTTGAAAGCTATACTACCAAACTCAGCTAAGTCAGACTTGTTGATCTCTAGTTTGTGATTTTGAGCCATACACTTTGAAATTTTAGATTTGAAATAATTTTTTAATGGTGATAAGACACTCACATCTAATGTTTGTAGCTTGTGGGAAGTGTGTAATGGAAGAGTAACAAGATCAATTCCCAAACTCCTAACCTCTTCAATAGTTTTCATTGCTACATGACTCTCATGGCCATTAAAAATAAATATATGCCTATTGGAAGGATAAATTACACTTGGTATTGATATCTTGAAATGGTGTATCTAATTGAGAATCATTTCTTTTTTCATCTAGACATGAGGTTGGGTTACCATACATGCTCCTAGTTTGTAATACATAATGTAGTTCTTTAATTGTCTTTTTCCCTTAAAAAGGTAGGATCTAAGAATTCTTTGGCCTACTGCATTAACACAAGAAGGAATGGTGATTTATTCCCTACTCTTTGGAATTTTATGATGAACACTTTGACATCCTCTTTTTTCTATGATCCACATACCAATGTCCTTTCCAACTTGCAATCTAGTTTCATCATAGTTCCAAATGTTGTAAGCTCCATAGTGGTTAGCTTCATTCCAATTAATTATAAAATTAATCTAAAATGGAAGGTATTAGCTAAAATTATCTATTTATATGCAAGCTTTTTGTTTATTTAATAGACAAGTCTAAGTGCCTATTATTAAATCGAGCACACCTAGACTTGTTGGATATTACATCCTTAAAAGGGTAGGGATTATTTTCAAATATGTGGGATACATATGACTTGAGTTGTACAATATCAAGTCCATGACCAAGTTATGTCATATATTTGAACCATTTAACAACCTCAAGTTCTTCCTCATATGACAAAATGGATGGTCAACCCTTTTTCTGGGTAGTTATAATACCCAAAAACTAATAATTAAGTGTGGCTACAAAGATTCCCCACTTTTTTCTTGTAGCTCAAGTGGTGTACCCATTATTTTTAACATCCCTCATAGCATGATTCATTTTAGTTACATTCCATTGAGTTTTGATGGATACATTTTTTGTTACTAAAGGACATGTTGACATGTGTGTAGTAGTTTTAGGTTGTTTGTGTGAATTTGCAGCTTCTTCACCTTATGAATTTGTAACATCCCATTTTCTTCCTCTTTTTGTATTGATCCTTGACTTATTAAATTTTATCTTTATCTTTGAATTCATCATTACGTTTGCATCATAAAATATGGGAAAGTTAATAGCGTGCATTATAAAATGATAACATACATACTATGCTAATAATATTGTATCATATCTTTCCCTTCAGCAACAACACAAATTTAAACTGGTGTGATACAATGTAGGTATGGAATTGTGAAAATACAAAATAGTTATGTGTGACTCAACTTAGATATGGGCTTGTTTAATTCCAAAAATAGTATGTTCAATACAAGATGGTGAGGTGTTATTACTTTGATACCTTGATTAGGGTGCATACATAACATGGGATGAACACTGTTAAATGAAGTCTAAATGTCCCCAATTTGGCTCCCACTAATACATTTTATAGGATTTAAATTATCAAAAAGTGTCATATGAAGAAGATTTATATATGTATATAACTATATATGTATATGGGTTCTGTATTCACATTCATTTAAGTGATTTGCTTCACCTATTAATTGTTTTGATATTGTATCTAGTTAAATGGTTTTGGGGATTCTAATCACAATATTGAAATCAATAACCTATAGATCCACGATCCTATACACTCTAATTTTGTATAAAAATATATTACCTTATAAATTTATAAATCATGTAAGAAAATTTAGGTTCACCAAAAAATATATGGATAAATACATCTATGTTAAATTGCATGACATCTATTCATAAATATTGGAAATGAATATAATCATACTTAAGATATTAAAATTTGATATAATTGTATAAATATTTTTTCCTTTTTTAGTAAGTGACAATAGAGGGGTTTATAGTAATATATTATTTCACATAAATTTAGAAATAGTCATTTGGAATAGACTGTAGAGCTAGGATTTCGCTAGAGAATGAGAACCCAAAAAGCTCACATTGGCCTAAATAATTCATTAGAATTGTAGAATTGATGTTTCTTATAAATCAAATCCATAAATTATATGTTCATATTAAAATTTAAACATGTTGAAACATAATCAATTAATCTATTCATTAGGTCTATGGATCTCAAAAATGCACTCATTTTTCTAAAATCTTATGTGGATCCCTCAAAGATTTATTTCCCTTTTCAAAAAAAATAATAATGCAGTCACATCAAATAAGTTAAAAAAATTGGGGATGTGTTTTAGGCCCTATTTTATCCTTATGTTCATTCTTATTAGGCCCCTATAATTTTTTTACAATCTCACAATGAACACACCAATTATAATCCATGTTCAACCAAGTAGTATGGTAATGATGCAATTTATACTATATATGGATTTTTAGGCTACAATGAATGTTTTATGGAGTAACAGTTAATTAAATATTACAAAAATTGAGATAAAAGATAAGAAAGAGAAACATTAAAGAGGAAATTGAGAGAAACAAAGATGATGATAGAGATTTTAGATATTATCTAGGATGGTATTTTAGTGGCATTAGTTAATTTGTTTCATTATAATATTTGATCTTAAAAAGGGTGTTCTAATATTCTAATATTACTTGTATCAATTTTGTTTATTATAAAAATTGGATTAAAGGCCTCTAAGATAAACACCAATGAGAAATAAAGTGTATAAGTTAGATAAAATTTGATAGAAAACTATAAATTATTGAATTATGTTTATTGTTTTCTTACCTATTCTTGGTGTAGTTGATGAAATACATTAAAATTTGTATCAAAATTCTCTAGAAATAGTGGTATAGGTGTAAAAAAACATGATAAGGATTATTTATATAGGCAACATGAGATTGAAATATAAAAAATCTTATGATCCATGGAATTGCATCCCATTGGTTCATTTAATTTTGTGTGGATTGATTTTTTATTTTATTTTCAATTGTTTTTAGACTGCATTAAAGAATTTGGTTAACCTTATGTCTTTTTTTAATTATGTAGGTACACCTATTAGAGCAGAATAGTTTGAACTTTTAAAATTAAAATGAAAACAAAGTGGATGTATACTTGAACAATTTGTTTTGAAAGTTTGCACATGTTGAAGTATTAATTTGATAATATTTTAACTTTTGATAATAAGTAAAATGACATCAATATAAAAATCTATATTATTGCACTCAATATTTGCATTTATTCATGCAAATTTTTAATTGAGATATTTGTAGTTGAAATATAGTGTACTAACAATAGTAAAAATTGTTAGGATTGTGGAGCTAAAAGCTTCACTGATGCAGACACGGAGGAGGTTGCAGAATGAGTTGTTGAGTGTCAGAAGTGTTTGGCGTTGGTCTGGCCAACCGGCGTCGGCAGGGTAAGACAGGAAGGCAACCGACGTCGGTCATATATCGGCCGGCGTCGGCGACCCCAGGCAGACAGGGACCGACGTCGGTCGCCTGTGTAGTTCGACTGTGAGTTATTTACGGGCAGTGAACTAACGAACGAAGAGTTTGCATGATGAGTGCTAATTTTAGACTCATAGCTGCGGATCTAATTATTGTAATTAGATGTCTAATCATTGTTTGGATGAGATCTATATAATAGACTCATGGTTGTATTGGAAAAGTGTGCTAGGGAGTAAGAGAGCATAATTATAAGCTCCTTCTGTGTGTGAGGTAGAGCTATGGTGTGTTCCTCCTAGTGCCACAGTACCAGGTGTGTTGGTGCTGGATTGGAGAGCCAGCTGGGTTCTTCAATAAGTAAGATCGTTGATCTGCAGGTGTATGTGTGTGCAAGGTCGAGGTTCACAGGTGATTAGAACCATTGCTTGATTTGCAGGTGTGCAAGGTCATACAGATAGCAACACTACAGGGAGCAGTATCAGGCAGGATCTACTTGGAGTACAGGTGTGTACTCGGATAGAGCAAGAGGAAGGCAAGGGAGTTCCTTCCATAAGTATGGTCTGTTGAATTGCAGGTTGTTGCAGATTCATGGGAGATCTACTTGAAGTACCTTGAGTACTTGTGGAGCACGTGGAGTGCTTGTGGAGTGCGTGGAGCACTTGTGGTGTGCGTGGGGCACGGGGAGGTGAACACCAACTCTGTATTTGAGTTGGGTGTTGGGACCTGTGAGAGGGAGAGCTTTGGGGAGAAGAATTACTGTTCACTTGAGGTGTGGGAAACCTCTGTAAGGTGGTGGAGAAGAAGTGGCATCTTCTTTATTGTATTCTTTTCTGTATAAAGTGTTAATACAATTTGGTATTGTCTCTCATATGCTGTGTTATTCTGAATTCTAGTTACTTGGTAAATCTGGTTAATTTCTGCATATTAAGTTTCTTGGTATTAGTAATCAAATTGTGTGCTTCCGGTGTACACCCTCCCAACAAGTGGTATCAGAGCATGTTTGTTGTTCTAGATCCCCAACAAGTGGTATCAGAGCCTTGGTTGTAGGTTCTTGAGCTTGATACCAACAGGTGGTATCTGAGCTGAGGTTGGAGGAAGCAGGTTTTGTTTTTGGTTACAGGTCACTCTCAGGGGTTTCTGATCGAGTGGGAGTAGAGCAACTGCAGATCAAAGTAAGCTAAGAATGGAGGAGTTGAAAAGCACAGATGGTCACTCACGGTCCTATAGAAAGAAAGAGCAGGTAAAAGATTATTGTTGGTTGGTAACAGATCAGCATGAAGAAATTGAAGATACAGATGTAGCAGGTGTTGTTGCACAGGATGTGTTTGTAGGTTTCTTGGATAAAGTTGAATCTTGGATAAAAGATTCGGTTGCCTCTTTCCATGCAGTTCCAGGTAGAGGAGCTGGTGAGCCTTGCCAAAGATTTGGCAAAGGGGAAGTGAAGCTGAAATTGCAGGCGGCCAACACACAGGTGTTGATGAAGGTCATGCAGGTCCCAGGTTTGGAGATATGGCTAATTTCTTCAGAAAGATTGGGTGATGAGAGATGCACAAGAACTCTCACAGCGGATGCACTTGAATTAGCTGGTGGTAAGAAAACAGGTATCCTTTATCTACTTGTTTATATTACTGATTCTTCTTTTGTTGCGGAGACGTGGCTTCGTAGGCTTGGTCACATGAGCAGGAAGGAGATGCATGTTCTTAAGCGGAAGACAGATATATTTGACAGGCTTAAGAACTGGAAAGCCTTGGTGTTTATGGAGGAGATGGCGGACAGAACCCAGTGGATGTGGCTGGATACTTCTGAGCAGGGCAGTTTGGACATGGATTTTGATTCAAAGAAGCTCGCGGGTAAAAAGTCATCACTCACAGGCGAACACAGACACCGATGTCGGTCAGGAAGAACCGGCGTCAAACAGACAGGTGCCGATGTCGGTCATGTGCAGACCGAAGCTGGCGATGTCGGGCAGGGTAAGACCGATGTCGGTCAGGAGACCGACGTCGGCAGTATGTAAGACCGATGTCAGTTACCAGGACCAACGTCGGCAGTAGGGACACCAGCGCAGGCAGGTTGGTAGTCAGGTACAGACGCATGAAACCGACGTCGGTCGGATGCAGACTGTGGAGTGACCGAGGTCGGTCACTGTAAACGAATTTTGGGTGGACAGCAAGCTGTCAAGGAGTCTCAAACACCCATACAGAGGACTGAAGGCGTAAGTAGGCCCTCAAATTCATTGTTCCTCTTCTTTATACTTGTTGCTGATTGTAGAGCAGGAAGGATCCAAGATACAGGTGTGAGCTTGGCATGGATGAGGATGTGATTCCTTGGAGGAGAACCAGACAGGTGTGTCTTGGTAGGGATGCCAGCAGGTATGAAAGCACAGAGACGAATGGATTCCTTAGTAGAAGAATGGAGAGAACGGATACATGAGACGAAAGATCAGGTATATGGTCTTGAGGAGCTGCAGGACAGTGGTACAGGTTTTGACAGGTGGAGGACGAAGCATGGCTTCAGTCAATGTCAGGGTATCTACTGTGATTTGACTTACCAGAGGGATGGTGATTGCAACATCATTCTATTGCTGTATGTGGATAGTATGCTAGCTAGCAGGGGTGTACATACAGGGTTTTGCTGAGCTAAGGGTAAGATTAGTTCAGTGGCATGTCATGAGGAGTTTGGAGCAGCGGAATTCTTTGACATGGGAGGCATGGAGATCACAGGGTGATTTTGTCTCGAGTGGGAGCTGATGTGAATCAGGTGTTGGCGAGGTTCGGGATGCAGAGCCGGAGCACACTGAGGGCTGGATAGGTACAGTGTCTGAAATCACATGAGGTCTGGTATAGACCTGAGTATTCCCATGCAGTGGGAGCTGTCAGAGAGTTAGGAGCCAATTCGGGGAAGTGGGTTCTCAGGTTTTCTGAGAGGGACCGGCAGCAGGTGTTGCTATGCAGGGTCAGGACTTCACTACAGGTGTTGTAGGTTCGGATGTGGTAGGTTACTCGGATGACAGGTGGTACACCACGGGATGTGTGGTGGGTTGTCTTCAAGTGGGAGCTTGAAGAGGGATACAAACCAGGAAACAGATTAGACAGAGTACAGGTACAGGTACAGTGCAGCTGTTTATCTCCAAGTGGGAGATTGTTAGGATTGTGGAGCTAAAAGCTTCACTGATGCAGACACGGAGGAGGTTGCAGAATGAGTTGCTGAGTGTCATAAGTGTTTGGCGTTGGTCTGGCCAACTGGCGTGGCAGGGTAAGACAGGAAGGCAACCGACATCGGTCATATATCGGCCAGCGTCGGCGACCCCAGGCAGACAGGGACCGACGTCGGTCGCCTGTGTAGTTCGACTGTGAGTTATTTACGGGCAGTGAACTAACGAACGAAGAGTTTGCATGATGAGTGCTAATTTTAGACTCATAGCTGCGAATCTAATTATTGTAATTAGATGTCTAATCATTGTTTGGATGAGATCTATATAATAGACTCATGGTTGTATTGGAAAAGTGTGCTAGGGAGTAAGAGAGCATAATTATAAGCTCCTTCTGTGTGTGAGGTAGAGCTATGGTGCGTTCCTCCTAGTGCCACAGTACCAGGTGTGTTGGTGCTGGATTGGAGAGCCAGCTAGGTTCTTCAATAAGTAAGATCATTGATCTGCAGGTGTATGTGTGTGCAAGGTCGAGGTTCACAGGTGATTAGAACCATTGCTTGATTTGCAGGTGTGCAAGGTCATACAGACAGCAACACTACAGGGAGCAGTATCAGGCAGGATCTACTTGGAGTACAGGTGTGTACTCGAATAGAGCAAGAGGAAGGCAAGGGAGTTCCTTCCATAAGTATGGTCTGTTGAATTGCAGGTTGTTGCAGATTCATGGGAGATCTACTTGAAGTACCTTGAGTACTTGTGGAGCACGTGGAGTGCTTGTGGAGTGCGTGGAGCACTTGTGGTGTGCGTGGAGCACGGGGAGGTGAACACCAACTCTGTATTTGAGTTGGGTGTTGGGACCTGTGAGAGGGAGAGCTTTGGGGAGAAGAATTACTGTTCACTTGAGGTGTGGGAAACCTCTGTAAGGTGGTGGAGAAGAAGTGGCATCTTCTTTATTGTATTCTTTTCTGTATAAAGTGTTAATACAATTTGGTATTGTCTCTCATATGCTGTGTTATTCTGAATTCTAGTTACTTGGTGAATCTAGTTAATTTCCGCATATTAAGTTTCTTGGTATTAGTAATCAAATTGTGTGCTTCCGGTGTACACCCTCCCAACAAGTGGTATCAGAGCATGTTTGTTGTTCTAGATTCCCAACAAAAATTTGTGTACATGTCTAATATTTCATATGAATTATGGAAGAATATCAATGATCAACTATTGGGTATAAATATATTTATAGTTAATAAAAATTTCATTTACTTTTAGTAAAAATGTGTTCAATATTTGGGCCCCATTTCACCAAATATCCTCTCAACTATCAGACCCCGCTCAACTATTGGGTCCTCTCCCTTAGGGAGCATTCAAACAATAGTAATGGTCAAGGGGAGATGCCTCCTTGACTAAAAAATAGGTTATCCAATGAACACACACACACACACACACACACATATATTTTGTTCCATAAATTAAAATAATGGATTATTCAATAACAATATAATATGAGGATTATAGAGTTATAGAATCAATTTCAAGACACACATTTCAATTCATAAAGTTATAATGAGAGAGGGAATGCCAAACACATAAATATATTTATCAAAAATTAATAAAACATTATGTTAGTAGGGGGTCACTTCCATTGAAGCATCAATTCTATTAGGATTAGAATCATGGTATATTTGATTTTTATGCTGTCATAAATGAATTCTTCCAACCAATGTCCATAATAAGTTTTCTTATGTATATATGTATATTTTAAAGTTGTACAAGATATTTAAATATAAGCAACTTAGGTGTATCCAACATGAATTAACAATCCACTTTTTAGAAGCTCGTTATAATGGGATTTTTAGAAGCTTTTTTTTTGTAAAAATCAAACAAGAGAGTAGAAAAAAACATACTCATGAATAAAAAATCAACCATTTCGTTAGTACGAGAAAAACATCCTTTGTGTTATCTATAAATAATAAACTATTATATAATAAGAGGGCAAGATCCATCGTGACATCACCCCCACTAGCATAAGGATCATGGTAAATTAGGTTTGTATGTTTCCATAAACCAAACCTTCCATCCAATCTTGTATTAAGTATTTATGTATAGAAGGAATAATTTTATAGTCACAAAATCACCTTCAAGATGCACAAGTTAGGCTTATTTGACTTCAAATTGTAAGAAATTTTGAAATTCTTGTTTTGATTAAAGTAAACCCACCTTTAAGCAATGGTGTGGAATCCATCCCTAGACATAATAGGAGGTTTGAGTCTCAAAAAAATGAGACAAAAAAGGTTTAGAAAATAAATATCCACGAGAGAAAAAATTTAGAATTCAACTATAGGACCCAAAAACCACACGTACACTAGGCTCACCTAAGCCAATGAAAAACATGTATAAAAGAGACTGGTCCAAAAGTATCAATATGGTAAAACCCAAAATTTGAAATTTAAATTGGAACCATCTCAGGAATGCATTCCAATGGCAAACTAGCTTCATTGATCCCCCAAATAGGGAAACCCATGATAGAATGCTGACAACCATCATAACAAGAAAAGTATAATTTGTAAGTGTGAAATATAAATAAAATAAAATTATATTACTATATATTAGTGACCCACATTCAAATGAGGATTTTCTATCTGGTATCCAATTAGGGAAGTTTATAATTGATATTTAGGTTTTAGGGTGTTTTAAATCTGATAGTGAGGTCATGATTATCTTTTGGTAAGCTTAGGAGAAGTTTTCTCTTATGGGATCATAACCCATAGGTCTCAGATTACAACCTAACATGTGTTTGGTGAAATAAACTAGATTAACTAAGTAATTTATCAATATAATCTAGTAGAATTCATTATAGATGTAATTTAAATATCACTAATCCACAATGGGGTGTGCATGTGTGTGTGTGTGTGTGTGTGTGTGTGGGTGGGTGGGTGGGTGTGGGTGTGTGTGTGTGTTTAGAATTTGGGCTCAGATATTATGCATTGACTTAATTGAGTTAATATAAGAATTGTTTTGTGGTTACTTATGAGTTACCTCAAGAAGGTGATATAGGTAACATAAGGGCCACTTCCAACGTTTAATTTACTCCTTTGGGATAAAGATCATTGTTAATAAAGTTTGTATGTTATGTAAAAACAAGCCTTCCATCAATGGAAAATTTTTATAGATACATAGATTAAACATGTGACTTGAGATGGTAAGACAATTCTAGAAGCTTATTGTAAGGATATTTTCAATCAACTAATATGTTAGTAGGATGGGGATTTTCATTGTGGTATCACCATTGTGGCATAAGTATAATGTTACATGGGGTTTATATGTTCCCATTAACCAAGACTTCTAAACAATATGTAGTAGAATCAATTCAAAAAATTTAGGATGCATAGATTAGGCATATCTAAGTTGAGATCATAAGCATCTTTAAAACTTTATATTTATAAGTAATTTTAGGTTTTATAAGTCACGAAAGAAGAGAATAAAGATTTTAAAAAAAATCTCATCAACAAATATTCAACCATTATATTAGTAGGAGGGCCACTTTTAATGAAACATCACCACCTTCATATAAAGAACATAATATATTAGATTTATATGTTGTAAAATATATTTTCAAAATATTCTCATTTGATTATTTTAGCATTTTTCTCATTCCATTCTAGTAGAAATGTGATAAGACATTCAATCCTCGTAATTATTTTTGTCATAAATTTATACCATCACTTGCATTTTTTGTAGAACCTTAATAATATTATCAATTTAGTATGTGAAAATTGTACCTAGTAAAAAAATAAAATAGAAGAGAGAAAATTAAAAAAATACAACAATAAATTAAAACATACATGTATACAAATCATAAGTAGCCTCAACTTCAACACAGCCAGAAGTAAATAACTTAGAGGGATTTATGTCAACCCTAATTACATATAATATATATCTAATTGGATGCCCCAAAATTATTATATAAGAGTTTTGCAAACTGTTAAGAAGCTGAGAAGCATTTCATCTCCTACTCACATCCTTTTATAGATAATAATGAATGGAGATGTGGAATTTTGGAGATGTACTCAACGGTAAATATGGTAAATCCCCTTTTAAAATGGAAAACATGAGTGTAGCCCAATCTTATTTCCATCTTGGTGTTAGAAATGGAAAATGATGAGTAGAATTCTAATAATGTTATTCCCAAAATCCAATAGAACATGCATAAACATCATAATTTCTATTTCCATTTGCATTTCCATTTCCACCATAACTACCTGGGTTCTAATGTATGAATTGTAGGTAGCATGGGTAGGATGCAATACTGTCCTACTCACCCAAAGTCAAAAAAATTCACTTGTTCTGAGTTCTTATTAATCAATAAAATTTTAGTGTGAAGGTTTGTCAAATTGAAGGGTTTGATGGCTCGTGTAAGAATAGTGTTCAATGTATAAGTTTCAACTACCATCAGTAGGCTATGATATAATCCTACTCACCCTGAAGTTAGTAAATAATATATTCATCCAAAACAAATAAATTATTATTATAGTAGGAGTGTTGATTATATTATGACATTTTCATTATCGGTATAAGGATTGGGGTATATTGGCCTTGAATGGTTTTGATGAATAAATTTTATAATCAATGTAGGGTTAATCTTTTTATATAGACATGATAATTTATGTGTTGTATAAGCAATTTTAATATACAAAAAAATAGATGCATTTCAATTAAGTTAATGAGTTTTTTTAATTATTTTGTTGTAAAGGGATTTATTTAGTTTCTAATTTATATAAAAGAGGAGGAAATGTTAAAAAATAAAAGATATTTATATATCAACAATTAACCACTATATTAGTATGATGAACATTTTAATTATAATAATACTCATAATAGCATAAAAATTATGATTTATATTATATTTTTAAATCGTTGCAAACCAATCCATCCAACTATTAATGAAATAAAAAATCTACTTGATTCTAAGATAAGTTGTCTAAAATCCTAAATAACCTGCAACCAAAGACTCAAGGAGCTCTTCAAGAATCTTATACATCAAGTTTTAATTCTTTATTAGGCATAATTTATCCATGTACCATAGGATGCCTCCTTTTCATTAAATTTATCTAAATTTATTTGATATTATTGAAGTTGTTGAATGGCATTGTGAATATATGCATCTTATTATCATTCAAATCTTACCAAGTATCCACATAACATATTTATAATATAGACATCACACAACCAAGTCTATGTATTTTTATCCCTTTTACAGAGTGCATCTATTATGAAATTCTCCTCCTCTTTATTGTAGATGATTTTAAATTCATATCCAAACATATTTGTGACCCAATTTTGTTGCTCTTCTAATGATAACCTCTACTCTAAGAATTATTTTAGACTAACATGATCCACGATCATTTTAAAATAACCACCCATGAAATAAGGATTTCATTGCTTGACTGCATAAATGATATCTAACATACTTAACTGTAACCTATCAACCATTATGTTAGTAGGGGTAGTGTTATTATGTTATCACTGCCATTGAAATAAAGATAATGGTACATTGGATTTATATGTTTCCTCCAACCAAACCCTCAAACTAATGCGGGAATAAGTTTTTTTAAGTAGATATGAGGATTTTATATTGATAGAAGAAATTTGAAGTAAAATCCATCATCAAATAATAATGAATTATTGTCTCAGATTATTGTAAGTTGTATTCTTTTAAGTTTTTGTCCAAAGAAGCCAATATGGGAGGTCAAACAAGAAAACATACTCATCAAAAACTAATCAAACATGATGTCAATATAATAGTCTCTTCTAGTGTTGCATTTTCCTTTTTGGCATAAAGATCATGGTTAATTGGGTTTGTATGTTGTCACAAATCAAGCCTTCAAATCTATGTAGGATTAATTTATTGTGTGAATATGAGGATTTAAAATCAGAAAAATAAATTTGTAGATGAATGTATTAAGCATATTTGACTTGAGATTTTAAGACATTTCTATATATTATTATTTGTGTTTGAAATATGGTAAATAAAAACTAATAAATTACTTATATATTTTTAACTAACTTACCATAAGTAAATAATATTTTCCATATGGTAAATAACGAACTACTAAATTAACCAATGTAAATATTAATCCCCAACATTTGCCCCCTTAATTTTTACATGGTAAAACATATTCTGTTATCTGATTGTATTATGCCATCTCTATGTGATCATGATCTTCTCTTCAAATATGTAAAATATAGCTTGCACAAAACTCAAACATATACCAATGCACATTTATCCAAAAGGTTGTATTATTACAAGTAATTTTCATGGATGGATACAACAACCACCCAAGCATGAACAAAGATTTACAATTTTATTCATCCTTTACACTTATCTTCTGATCGTTTTACCCAGCTTCAACCAATAACCTTACCCAATTGGTTTTTCAAGTGTACCAATAACCTTTCATGAATGGTTTTTGCAGGTTCACCAAAACCCTTACACAATTAGTTTTACAAGTTCACTAAAAACCTTACACAATTGGTTTTTCAAATACTCCAATAACCTTACACAAATAGTTTTCATATGTTTATATTTACATCATGATCGCTACAATACATTTTGTCTAATATTCTAAAAAATTTATACAAAAGAGGTTACATAGGGAATACTCACAAGTGAACATGAATTTACAACATTTGTTCTTATTTTGCACACTCCACTGAAAAAATCTAAAATCCACCAAACATAACTGAAACACAATTTATTATACTAGAAGTGTGGCCCCATCATTGATGATTGATGAGAGGTCACTAAAACACATCATTCCTCTATTGCCTCCAATGTCCTTCACTTGACTCACTTAGCCAAACTAGTCATAATGTGCTCTGATGGTTCTAGTAGGTTCTCTATTGGTTGCTTCCATAGAAATTGGAACCTTCCATAATGTGAAAATAGATATTTTTTTTGGACATCGGTTTCAACTAATACTGCATCTTTTTACAAAATACGACTTAGGATAATTATTTACACAATTAACTCTTTTACATAGAAAAATAAATTGAATCAATTATAATATATAATGACTTGATAACATAACAATCAACACACACACAAATAAATAAATAAATAAACTTAAAAAAACACTTAAACTTTAATTCTATTGTCACATTTCTAATGACCTATACCATTTTAATATAAACTATATCAATGTATAAATATTAATATAGACTATTTGTAAAAGACAAAATACAAAACAAAAGAGACCAATTTTAAGATTTCATACACCATACATACAGACTTTACAAAATATAATTAAAATTATTAACATTTGTTTTAACATGACATTAACATAGAATATTAAATAAACAAAGAGGAGACTAGAAAACTTATGGCTGACTAGCCTGGCTATATAAATTTATGACATGCATTTGCACTACTATGCATAGAACAACTGGGTCAGGATTGATGGAGATTAGACACAAATGTACATAGACATATAAGCATAGCACACCATCAAGATTAGATGTTTCTCTATAAAAAAACCAACATGTCATGCATCATATATCTAATGGTGAATCCACATGCTTTTAGGATTCTCTATACACTCAATGCATCAATGGATTTTTCTTCTGAGATAACCGTACTTCTAATATCTACTACATTTTTTATGATAGTTCATGACATGAGATTTACACAGTCATGAAGATAGTTTAAGTCACATGTCTATTATGCATGATAATATGAAGCTTTAAAATCCCATCTTTAAATGTATACAGTGGTTAGAATAGTAGAATTTAAATGTATGGAGGGACTTTTATTGACTTGTTCAGTATGCTACTGATTCCTTACATAGGATATCTAGATAAACCAAAGATTCACGTGTTGTATATTATATTATATGTTTGTTCAAAACATAAACATCATGAAAATATATATTTGTATATTAATGTCAAATAGTTGTTCCACAGAAGGCCCTCATAACTGATGAATTGACATGGATTTTGTCAATGCAAAATGAGACTGAAGCTAAACTTGAGTATATGGAAAGAGATATGATGTATTTATATTGTTGATTGAGGATAGGTGAAAATATGGTAAAAATATATAAAATTCAAGTGAGAATTGACCTCATGAGAATAGAAACTAAAAAATTCAACATAGATCTATTCACTTTTTTATTAGCTATATGTTAAAAATGTCTTAATAATTATAATTTCCCATCATATCTTTTGCATGTAGCTCTTGAAGAAAATGTCCAATTTCCTTAATTCAACTTCTTGAAAATTCCATTAGTATCTCATTATAGACTCTAAAGCTATGGTGCTCTGATACCAATGATAGGTATTATAGGAGCTAAACACAAAAGAAAAGTAATTTAAATATAAATCATGGTGAATACACACCAAGATAATATTTTAATCACATAATAATATTCTATTATATTAAGAATACTACATACTCTTAGATATATATAAGAGATGGTGGTATTATATTTTAGGAGGTTTCTAAAATTACTAATCTTCTCATAAAAATATCATAATCTCCTAAATTGGTGATCTACATGATTCACTCCAATCTCACTTACAACTCTATTATAAAAAAAATCATAATATATATTATTGTTAAAAATAATATATTATTAAGTAACTTATCATAAGTAAATAATATTTGTCATATGGTAAATAACAAACTACTAATTTACCCAATGTAAATACTAATCTCCAACATTATAAGCTAAGGTAAGTGTCATATACAAGAAATCAACTATTGTATTAGTAAGAGGGACAATTCCATTATGGCATTATTTTTATTGGCATAGATATCATCGTGTATTTGGTTTGTATGTTTCCGAAGACCAAGATTTACATCCAATGTGTGATAAAGTTTTTAATGTAGATTTGAGGATTTTAGATTCATATAGATGCAATGATCCAAAGATGTGAAGATTAGATTTAACATTCTTGAGATAATAAGACAATTTTAAAATATTTTTGTATCTATTTTTTTAGGATATTTTAAACCACATAAGAGGAGAGGGAAAGGCAAGCATGAAACAAATACTCCTCTGTAACCAATCAACAATTATGTTAGTATAAGGGTCACTTACATATTGACATCACCCCCTTTAGCATAAGGATCATAGTATATTGAGTTTGTATGTTGTGGTGGAACATGACATTCAACCAATGTCATATTATTATTTTTATGTGGATATGAGGATTTTAGAATATTTGAAGCAATTCAAAATGCATTGAATACATGCGTTTGACTTAACATATTAATGTATTTTTAGAATTATCTTGGTGAAAGGTGATTTTGATAATATTTTAAGCCTATAGAAGAGAAGATCAGAGACAAAGCAGACAAACATAGTAACCTTTTAAGGCAATCATCTTGGTTCATAAAAAAAAGAAAAATTCATTTACCATGGCCACCATTTCAACATTACCTTTTAGGTTCCACCTTTTATAGGTCAAATACCTAACCAGATCAATGTTAGGTTGATTCCCTAAGAAATTAACAATGAGTTAATTCTAATATTGGCCTTCAGCTTTATCTACAACCTCATCTGAGATTTGTAACTATGTAACATTTCTAAAATCAAGTAGATTCAAAATAGGATGACTGCCATCAAATACCCCTTCAATACCTTACCCCACTAATCTATTTAAGAGATCACCCACTATCCTTCCTGATACATCCCTATCCTCATCATCCACATCTCCACCTTCACCATCTCAGTCCTTAGGTATCGTATCTATTGCCATCCCATCAGCATCACCTTTCATTTTTCCTTCCATCACCTAAAATTTATTTTCAAATTCTTGTTATAAAGGGATCTGTTTTTATTTTTTAATCCAAAATTAAGGACATTAGACATTGATAAATCAAATATATTATGTTAGTAAGAGCCCCAATTCCATTTTGGAATCATGCCCATTGGCATAACTATCATTAAATACATAACTTGTATGTTATCAAGGACCAAATTATCTAGCCAATATGGGATTAAGTTTATGTGTGTGTGTGTGTGTGGATATAGAATAAATAATAAGTTGGAGATTCATTCCAAAAATGATAGCACAACATGGTGAATCCCATTTTGAAAATTAAAGTAGTGACATCACCAAGTGTATTGGTTTCACATAAGCAAACCTAATATTAAGAAGTGAAAATGTGGTGGTCAATAAAATAATGTGGTGGCTAAATATGTGAAAAGATACAAGACATGGAGATAAAATAATTTAGTCCCTCCTAGTTCTAACAAAAAGGGAGAAGTGCATGGGGCACAAAGGTGTGAAATGGGAAATTGTATTCTGACCATGGACATAAATTTTAATTTTATGTTAACATCCTTAAATAAAATTCATAACCAACCCTGTCCTTAATTTATTTATAGTTAAATGGAGGCTATGACTACATTTTCCTATGGATAGAAGTTTGCTATTATAAAATATAATTGAAGCAATGGAAAGCTCCACCTAAATAATGAAGCC
The DNA here is from genome assembly GCA_037957365.1 of Torreya grandis. Classification (NCBI taxonomy): domain Eukaryota; kingdom Viridiplantae; phylum Streptophyta; class Pinopsida; order Cupressales; family Taxaceae; genus Torreya; species Torreya grandis. The sequence continues at coordinate 5,315,092 of JARHVA010000445.1, forward strand.
CTATCAGGTGTAGTTCCAATATGGAGCATATATTCTTGTGTAAAAATATGATAAATTTTCATATGATGGCATCCATTTTGAAGTTGGTATAACATAACCCAATAAATGGTGGCTTTGGTAAAATAATATTTTGATAATTTGATAAATCCATTTGTGGAAAATGTGAATGTTTAGGTTAATTTCATTACCCTATCATTGTTTAACTTTGTAGAGTTAATTTTTAATAATCACTCCAACATTCATAAGGTTTTTATAAAATAATTGTGTGAGCTCCCATTTGAAAATTTACACCAGGCATTAAGTCTTCTCAATGTGACAAGATGAAGAACCTTAGTTATGATTAACCATTCCTTTGAAAATGTGTGTGACCCATTGAAGCTTTAGGTTGGAATATAAACCATGATTCACATGGATTATCTTATATGGTATTATTTTAAATTAATATAACAATATATAAGGTGAATATCTTAGATAGAGTGACACCTTAGTGTGAAAACCAATTATAAATTTCATAGTTGAACATCCAACATAATTTAGTTGTGTGTGATTTATTTTTCATTGGCATTTGAGGTTAGATTAGTTAATCATCTCTTCTTTTATACAATGAAGTGAGTTTGATCCACTTTATTGAAATTTAATAAATGTGTTTTCATATTTGTATTGTGAATGAATTTCCTTCGTGCCAATTTGTGTGCTGAATTATTATGATTATTTCATTTATTTGTTCATATCCCTTGTATGTGATTCAGTGATATTTTTTACTTTGTGATCTCTTGTTGTGCTTAACACATCAAGATCTTGGGTGAAAATTGGATGAAAATTATTTCTTAAATTGAAAATACATTTATAAATGAATGGTTATTCATTTACACAGTTAATTATGTGAAAATAATTCATTAATGAAATTCCTCTTATTTGAGATGAATAATTATGATATTTACATCCTTGTGTACAAATTTATCTATGATGGAGAATGAAGTGAAGTAGATGTTATCAAAATTGGTGTTCACCCTCACTGGATGACAATGTGCCTATTTTTTCCTAAGATGAGTGCTTAATTATTTATCTATATAGATGCCTTTTATTTTTACTATTGTAATTACCCATGTATGATATATGTTTGATCTATGATTATTTGACTATTAAAATTTCCCATGTGTGATGAGTATTTTCTCTATGATGATTTGGTTACTAAAATTATGGATGATTTCTATATGAAATTGGTTGTTGTAATCACCCATGTGTGATGGATGTTTACTCAATGATGATTTTCTTATTGCAACTTCTCATGTGTGACATTAATGTTTTCTCTATGCTTTTTGATTGTAGAAATTTCACATAGATAGTGGATGTTTATTGTGAATTTATATAATGAATGTGATTTATATATTCTTCTCTTTCTACTTTCCAACCTCTATTTTTTTCTTTGGATGAAGTGTTGATGGAAAAGATTGACTTTTTAAGGGTGGTAATGCACACTATAAAATTAAGGCCTCTATTATATGATAAGAGAGGGGTTATAATCAAATTATTCACATGCATGTGCACGCATGTGTGTGTGTATGTATATATGTATTCATGTGTGCATATATGTATATGTGTATGTATGTATGTATGTGTGTATGTGTGTGTACACACACACACACACACACACACACACATATCTATGTATGTGTTGATGCTTTGAAATTTATCATAGGTGCTCCTCAGTGTTGATGAACACTACTCATTTTAGGATTTGAAAAATCCAAGGAATGAGTTATAGTTTTTGACAATTCAATGATGTCTATGGTGAAAATAGAAGTAGATTTGTTTGATTTAGTGGTTGGGAGCCACTAGGGTTTAAATCTTTAGATGTTCAATATTTTTCTATGTCATAATAAATGAGTATTAAGAATGATCTTTAAGCTAGAGTAAATCTTGATAAAAATAAGAAAAGAGAAGTGTAAAATAAGAAAGAAACATGATTTCAAGTTTTCATCTCAAATATTATGACAAAATTCTAATTACTTTGAGCACATTTGAACCAATTTATGTTATAAAACAACATAATCTCAAATTATATCACAAATCAATCAAAATTCAAAGTAAAAATATGAATAATAAGTAAGAACCAAATTTACTTTAAATATTTGCTGTTGTGATTTGAATAACCTATGTACATCCAAATACAGAGGAAATAAAATGAAGTATTCTTGAGATCTTTACAGTCAATTTAGAATTTAGCACAAATTAACAAACCTATGACAAATAATGTAACTTAAAACAAGAATAATCATTCAAATTCAAGATGACTATCTACAATTGAGAGGTAGGATGGACATTCAACAAAACTATACAAACAATCTTTTCAGGACTCCTTAGTTGTATTAAATGTTCCTCGTATATAATTTCTCAAAAAATCTCCCTTAAAAATGTTAACGATTTTACTATTTATAGGCAACATAGGTGGTTAACTAGTTAAATTTCAAAATATCCACATTTAGATAAGGATAGTTGTCCTTGATATAAAGATACAATGTAGAAGGTCACGTGTCAAGTTGACAAGAAAGAGTATATGCTAGCATACTAGCATATAATTTAAAAAATAATATATTATTTTAGGAATTTGATTGGTGGGCCCTTCAATAAGACCTATTTAAGGAGGTATTTCACCTTGGTATATTTCTCCTTAACTAGTTCAAAATCCATTGCAAGCTTCATTAGACAATCCTCTTCTTGATTTACCAACTTGTCAAATTCATTATCAGCCTGAGATACAAGTTTCTTGATACATTGTGCTTATGAAGTTTGCTTCCCTACAAAAATAATGATATCAAGGATCTTCTCGTTGTCATTGGTTAAATGACCTTTGTTATCTCTAATGATATAGATGTGAACACTAACCTTTTGTTTGAATTCTTCATGACTAATCAGGCCTATAGTAATGGTTTGAGAAGGCTTATCTAATAAATTCCCTAGAATTTTTTCAATATGGGTTACCAATCCTATATTTTTATTGAGGAATTCATTGACATCATTGCTTCAAATGAACAAATACTCTTTTTAATCCATCAAAACTATCATGAAAATGTCCAAATGTATAAGTTTGATAATATTTATGTTCAATGCCTACTTTGTCTTACATACCTTGCTGAGCTCCTCCATCTAAGCTTGAGAATTATACCATTGAGTGATTAAGGCTTGTGCCATCTTAGTTTGATGGTTCAAATCACTCAATCTAACCTTGAATATTTTTAAATTCTCAAATGCATCCATCAAAGATTTATTCAGCATTTGTAATACATCCTCAAGAATTGAATAGAGGACCTAAGATTGTAAATCTTATTTTTCTTTCTTTATGTTGAGAATCCTCTATTTCATTCCCTAAATTCCATCCAATGTCATGGTTGATTGGGCTAGTACCATAATAGGTACATCTTCTTGAAATATAGGATGCTCCCCTGCTACCTGCCTTAGAATAGGAGTTAAGCCTAAAAATGTTTCCACCTTCTAAAAGGTGAACTCATCAGTACCAATAGTAACCTTCTTGGTCACTACTCTTTTAAGAGTTGATGTATCTGTATTGAAATGGACTTAAGGGTTAGACTCCTTTACCTATGTCTATTTAGTATTATCTACATTTGAAATCCTAGAGGCTCCTAGGGTGTCAATCCCTTGGCTTTCCTTGTTGTGAAGGTTTTGGATGCTTCTCTCTGCTTGTTTGTTTAGAATATCCTGAATCCAGGGCTTGACATTATCCTGAACATCCATGTCAACTCAAGTCATATCTAATGAAGGAGAAAGAGATGGGATTTTATAAAACTTCACATAAACAAACCAATCATGAATATCTAGTTCATAAATAGGATTCTCATCACTGAAGAGGTTAATTTCACTAGTAGGGTGAGTGAAATTTAACCTAGACCTTTTTCTTGGAGCCAAAGGATTTAAGGCCAATTCTGCCTGTCTCCTTCCTCTATCCAATGGAACTAATTATTTTCTTGATTCCTTAGATGGATCCTCTTCCTTATTATAAAAATAGGTAGTTGTGATGTTAATAAGGGCACTTTCTACTATTTTCTCCTATTTCCAAAGCAATCATGATAATAAACTCTACTAGGGAAGAAGGCATTGGTGGGGATCCCTAAATTTGGGGACCTTCACCAAGTATATGCTTTATGATGGATACCTCAATCACATAGTTACCTTTTCCTTTTACATCCTTATGTTTCCCAACCTGGGGTGACTTTGCCAATTATCTTTACTGAGTCTCAAAAGATTGTCCTCCAATAGGTAGCTATTGATGTGTAGTCCCAGATGGTCCTAGAAACAAATGATAATGCAAATGATTTAGTTTCCATATTTCTCCTAAGAGCTTATTATCCCTAACCAGCCTATGTTCTAATTTGATGTTGTAGTTTTTAACCCTGGACAAGACTTCTTTAAAGTTTCTTGCCTTTGTTTAAATACCATCTCTCACACTTGGTTAGCCACTTTATCATTGGGGTCCCACATCTTAAGATCATCTAGTTGAAAATCAAAAGAGTTCATGTACACCACCCTGATCTCCAGTTGTTTCCAATCCTTCATTACAATTCTACCAATTTCCAATGGAAAGGGATGAATCTGAGCCTTCTTATTCTTCTTACACATCCAATCCATTCCCTATATGATTTAATAAGCAATTTATTGCTTTGCAAGCTTACTAGAAACACATATAGGCAATCTATATTTGGACCATGATTCATTATATCCTTATTATAGTATAATCTGGATAGAACCACACATCCCCCATGGTCTCCACTTTTATTTTGATTAGAGGATGAAGCCTGGGCATAGGGATACCATTGATTACCTCAAAAATGACTAGGAAGATACCATCACATATGAATTACATGTGATTCTTGTATTTGAATATATGTAATTTTGAGTAATGATGGGAAATGGTAGTCCTACCATCAAGGGACCAATTTTGGATGCTATGGAAATTAATAGAGGCTAGGAGTGAATTCAAGAGGTAAGAAATCATAAATAATTGCTTGGAGGTCTTTCTCTTGATGGCTATAAATTGTTTGGCCAAGAAAAAACTTATTAAGTCTCCATTGAGAGGGGTTAAGCTCTACTCCAACATTTAATGGACATAAGATACCTAGACCCTACTCAAAGAAGTTTTAGAAGAGGCACCATAGGCTCTATTCAATAAGGTCATAGCTACCCTAATGATCTCCCTAAATTAGGCAATAGGAATCTCACCATTAGATGTCCTAAAAACATGGGAAGCTTAGATTAACTAATGTGAGAGGACTGAATCCAAGTTTTGGGAATTTGTCCATTCTCTCAAGGATGGAATACTAGCATGAAGCAAAGGGAGCTTATAGTAAGCCTCAAAGGCCATGGGAGCTATACATGAAACTTTCTTGATACTTCATGAATAATCCATTCTACAACTATTTTATAGTCAACTAAAATAGGAACAAGAAGGTTGATGCAATGCACTACCTCTGGTTTAGCAGTCACATGGTGAAGGCCTACTAGATGAATTGATACTAGTTCTTTATATCTTTGGTACATTATAGTATTCCTCTTTTCCTCCTGGGAAATTGGTTGCAACTCCTTTATAAAGAAGAATAATTTGTACCAATTCCTTATCTCATGTGCATTTAGGGCTATTAAATCTAACTCTATGTCTCTGAAGACCCTTCCTTCACCATCTAAAGTTAGATAAAGATAAACTACAATTCTCATCTATTGCCTACCTGCTGCCATTGATAACACTAAATTATAGTTGATGAAAATAAAGATCTCACTAAGGAACTTGATCTAAATTCAAGTTGCACTTACTTTGATTTCTATGTGATTAATTGAACCAACTTAAGTCCTTATTTATTGAGGGTTTAGGGTTTTTAGATTTAATGGCAAAAATATCCAACTCTTGATTTCATATGTGCCTTAAATTTTATGGGACCTCATTCTCATGTCTTCTGCATTATCGATCATAGGATATATTTCATTTTGATCTTCCATACCTATGTGGAACTTATGTGGTAGGGTTCTATGCCTTTTATATAAAATTTCATAAATATTAATTGAAGTCTAGCTATTAAGTTTCAAAAGTCTTCTTTATTTTTCTTTGAAAAAATTGAATCTAGGTCCTTGCATTTCACTGGTCTCTTGATCTTTAAGCTCACTAATTATGCCATGTGTCAAGTTTGTGAGGCCTTTAAAAAATTCCTCAACTTCATCACACCATTAGATTAAATCCCATGAGAAAGTGATCACCATTGGAACTTGGCTAGGGTTAGATTGTTAACCCTATGCGTTTTTAAAGGACTTCAAGCTTGATACACTATTGGATTAAATCTAGCAAACAAGAAATCACCATTGGATCCTATAATATGCTTACCTTTTAATCAGTTCCATCATTATATGAATCTTAGGATTTAAAATGTCATTTATAATTTTATGTTTAAAAAAACACAAAATGAGTTAGGCTAAGATCTTTATATACTAGGTTTGTCTTCATAAAAAGCTAGGAATTTCTTAAAAAGTTTTTTATAAAAGCCCCCTTTTATTAGGCTATAAAAATTGTCTAAGTTAAATTTGATAGGTTTGGTCATGCCATATACATCCTTGCAGATGTCAAATGATGGGATAGAACCTATCAAATTTAAAACAATGGAATTTATTGATCCAATAACTGAATGCCATGTGTAAAGCTCTCAAGAGTTCCCAAGGCGTGGAGGATTATCTAGGTTAAATTTGATGGGTTTGGTCATGTCAAATACGTCTTCATAGACATCAAATGATGGGAGTGAACCTATCAAATTTAAGACATTGGAATTTATTAATCTAATAACTGAATGCCACATGCGAATCCCTCAAGAGTTTGCAAGGCTTTGAGGATTATCTAGGTTAAATTTGATGGGTTTAATCACATCAAATATGTCCTCATAGATGTCAAATGACAAGAACAAACTTTTCAAATTTAAGATAATGGAATTTATTGATCTAATAACTAAATATGATGTGCAAATCCCTCAAGAGTTCCCAAGGCTTTGGCTTTAATTTGCACCATTAGATTAAAACCTCTAATCAAGCAATTGTCATTAGATGCTTAATGGGGCCCAAATCATTAACTATATGCCTTTCTAAAATATTTTGAGCTTGAGACACCATTAGATTTAATCTAGTGAATAAGTAAAAAGTGTTATATCTACAAGAGTGCATAAACTTTAAGTTAAAACTTGATCATGCATAAAAATTCCTGCTAGATTTTCCCATGAATGTTTAAATTCGAACCCTTAGGGTTTCTTGCTTGGGAACCCTAATTTCTTCCATGAAACTTGCAATTAATCACCTTGAAGATGATTATTAATAACATTAATCTCTAACATATGATCATAATCAGATATACCAAAACTCATGTCTTTTTTTAAGATTGACCTGCCTTTGAAATTCAAGATAAAATAATCTTTCACACTTATTCTAGAATATAGAGTTTCTAGAAACAATCATAGGACTCATGTTTTCAAAAAAGAAAGATGGGAGGGTGTTGGTCTCAACAAATGGTAACTCATAGGAGGAACATAGCAATATGTTGGAACATAAGGCTCTGGTTGAAAATTGTACATGAATTTCATATCCCATTTGAACATATACTCTCTCCTGAATCAACTTTCAATTGAAACAAGTTCCTTATTTATAAAATTTAAACATAGATATTAAAACATAAACATTTAGAGTGTGATTTGATTCCACTTACTATTTGTCATGAGTTTCAAAAAACAACATCTAGGTTCATGCCCTTTTGGTCCATTACACTTAACATTGAGCACTTTATAAATTATTTAAGAATAAAAAACTCTTAATTTAGGGGAGGATTGGGCATTGCTCTGCTGCCTGTCAGGCATTTATAACCCTAATAGAGATACCTTTAGTACCATTCAATGTCTTTCTCCACTTTCAGCTAGGTATTCATAACCTCGGTGGAGATCACCTAAATGACATTTGCTTCTATTTCCATAGATTTTTCAATGAGTTTTTTTAGGTCCTTTTGCAAAGGTTGGAAACCAATACAACCTAGTTTTAAGGATTTGGCCAATGCCCTGACATTAAGATACTCTCTTTTAATTGAAACTTTAGTCCACGACAAGGATGTGTTTTAAGTGTAAGCATGACTATGAGTTAATAAACTAAATTCACATTGAATACATATGATTCTTCTTAAAACCAAGTTTTGATGTAGAGTATGGTTTAAATATTTATAAGACATTAAATTCCTATACCAATCTATACCAATAGCTCTAGTTGCTTCATACTAATTTATTACCAACCATGTTCACTTTTGTAAAATTTATACCCACACTTTTGAGAAACTCCAAACTAAAAACTAATACCACGAGACTTTACCAAAACCAAGGAACACCACCAAGCAAGAAAAAACAAAATTGCAAACAAAACAAATATATACAAGCCTAATAAGGAAGAAAAAATATAGTAAGAAAATAAATTAACTAGCCTACCTATTCTAACTTTAACAATATTACACATTCACTCCATGAATACCCCAGATGGGGAAACAACAAAGTAATGCTTTAGGCATTTCCCATTGGTAGGTAAAATAAAATTTAATCCTTGGAGATATTTCAACCTGAAAGTGTTGTTGCCTAAGATTTTTGCAATTTGGTATGGGCCAATCCATAAAGGGGTGAACTTACCATGTTTACCTTTAGATCCTGATGCTTTGTCCCAAATAAAAGTCTCCTTACCTAAATACCTTCACTTTATATCTCTTATCAAACCATATTTTCATGGTTGATTGGTGTCTACTAGAGTCTGTAAATTCCCTTTCTCTAGTATCTTCCATTTGAATGATGTCTAATAGCCTAGAATTAACAAGTTCTTGGTTATCTTCCATGTACTCTTTCATGAATGTGAACATAGGAAACTTTAAGGTGATGGGAAAGATAGGCTCCTGACCATATACAAACAAAAATGGTGAAGCTTTGAGTGCTTGTTTGATCCTAATTTGATCTAACCATAATGAAAACTTAAGAAGTTTATGCCATGTTCTAGGTCTATCTTAAGAAGATTCATTGATAGCTTTCATCATATTTTTGTTTGTGGATTCAGAAATACCATTTCCTTAAGGGTATTGATTGGAAGAAATATTGAGTGAAATGCCTTGATCATAATCCCATTCCATAATTTTAATAGAAATGAATGCAGATCCATTATCACAAACCAAAGAAATTGGGGTTCCAAATCTAGTACAAATATTTTCCTCTAAGAAATTAATCACCTCTTTTGTTATAAATTGTTTAGTGGCTACTACCTCAGTCCAACTAGTGTAATAGTTCATAATAGTTAGGACATACTTATGACCTTTAGAATAATTAGGGCTGATTGCTCCTACAAAGTATAATCCCCATTGTATAAAAGGTTTATCCACCATCATGGGTACTAAAGGCATGGCTGCCTTTGCCTCCTTTGTGCTAAAAATATGGCATGAATGACACTCCCTCACATGCTTATAAGCATATTTGAAGAGGGTGGGCCAATAATATCCAACCTTGAGAATCTTGTGAGCTATGGTTCTTCTTAAAGGGTGTCCACTTGCCAGCTTCTCATGGAAGGTAGTCATAATCCAAGCTGCTTCTTCCTTAGACACACATCTCAATTAAATTCCCTCAAAGTTCTTCCTATACAAGATTCCAATCTTGATGAGGTAATGAGCTACTTTGACCCTTAAGGTTCTCTTTTGTTCTCTTATAAATCTTAGGGGACAAACACCATTAAAAATTAAATGAATAATAGATTCATACCACTCATTGGGTTAGAAATTTCATCGATCTACTTGCACGACATGGAATTTTGGGTCAACACTAGTGATCATCTAAACTAAACCTTGAAATTTCACTAATTTGGCTATTTTCATCTCTACATCATATTCTTTTAGAATTTTCATCCACTTGCCTCTTCTTTCTTCAAGCTCAATTCTATCTCAACAGAAGTTTTGTAGCAAAATCAAGAAATATGGCATGTACCTTGTTTCTAAGGAGGTAATGTCTAAATTTTTTTACTACATTTAACAATGCATAAGTTTGATTATCAATCATATAATAATTCACTTCTACATTTTTGAAGTCGGTGCTCATGAAAGCTATGGTATGCTCAAAAGCAAATGAATATAGATAGAAATCTTTTGAGAAATCAAGACTTATGAGGCCTAGAGCTTCAGTGATTTCCTTCTTAATTTAAGTTAAGGCCTTCTTAGATTCTTCATTCGAAGAAATTATAACATCTTTCTTAAGCATATCATTCAAAGGTTTGACAATCTCAACAAAGCCTGAAATAAACTTCCTCAAAAAATTAATCTTTCCAAAGAATGACTTAAGTTATTTTTAGTTGTTGGGAAACCCATTTTTAGATATGGCCTCTACTCTATTAGGATCCAAAAAAATCCCATATTTGGTAATGATATGTCCCAAAAATTTTCCTTCCATGACATAGAATATACTTTTCTTGGGGTTAAGAGATACACCATAGCTTCTTGACTTCTTTAAAAATCATGGGTTCTAAAATAGGGTTGACTAGCCTTTGCTTATATCTAAAGGGTTTGCAACCTTCTTAAATAAGGTATAGTAGGAGTAATGACCCTCAGGTCAAATATTTTCAAATCTTCATAAGACCAATAAATTACATCCTTGTATTTTGTAAGCAACTCTCTAGCTTTTTTATTTTCTATTTTAGTGCAAGCCTTCCCTATATTCACCATTTGGGGCTGATCATGTGGGCCAAGGTTTACCACATGATAATCTCTACCATTTACCTTGGGTTGTTTAGTTGCTTCAAAAAATTTATCAAGATCAAATAGTCTTTCCAATGAAATCATCCCTTAAGGTATCTTATTGTCACTTAATTGGATGATTTTACCATTAAGTTCCTTCTCAATAAAATTTTCATCAACCTCATAAATAATGTGAGCTTAAAAATCTCTTGAGTTAGTTAAGAAATATATGATTTGTTGATCATCATTAAAACTTGGAAATGATTTACATTATCAAGAACTGAAGGACATGGTACTAGCTCAATACTGATGCTTTGAGAATCATGATTAGGAATGAGGTTAGCTATAGCAAAGGTAAGCTCATTAGCAGCTTTGTTTTCTTCTCTTGGAACAACTAAGATGTTGAAGGCATCAAAAGATTTGATAAAGTCCCACACCCTAAACTTATATCTTTTTATGTAAGATAATTTACACTGGTATTTACTCCTCACTTGGTAAACCACAAGTTTAGAGTCTCCATAGACAAGGATTTCCTTAACTTTATGTGTAATGGCAAACTACAATCCAAGTATGAGAGCCTCATAATTATATAAATTATTGGTGCAAGGAAATTTTAACTTATAAGCTACATGGTATTGATTTTTTGAAGGATCCATCAATATAATACCAGCTCCTGATCTTGATTTGAACTTGGCACCATCAATATATAACTTCCACAAACCAAAACTTAGAGTAAAACTCTTGTAAACTAGTTATTTTGCAATTTCTAAAGTGAAAACTCCCAAATCAAAATCCAAGAAATTTATCCTTTTATTAAAATTATATTTTTTTATCATGTGTTTCATTTAAAGTTCCCTTTCCATTCTTATTTGATTTGGCACACCTTTCCAAGGAAGCCAAAAGTGTGATCAATCAATAGAAATATAGCCATTTAAGGCTTTAGTCCATTCTATACTCAAAGTCAATCCATAATCACTAGTCATTTATACCACTTGGATATCAATGAATCACTGAACTCTAGGTTCACTAGCCAACTGTATATACATATTCAATAAATATCCTATAACCTTAACTTTATTTTTATCTAATAGAGTGACCACCCTATCAGACTTGATTGGAATTACCCTGAGTTGTTCACATATCCTAGCAAGCATAATGTTGGTTGAGGCTCCAGAATCTTAAAGATACTTATGAACATTTTTTCCAAATATCCTGACTGTAAGTAAAAAAGGTGGATACTTTAGCTTGATTACTTGAGTAATTACATTTACACTATCATTCTTAGGGGGCTTTCCAATTTTCTTAGAAAAAGATTCCAAGAGTAAGTGTCTTTGTTCAATGATCTGAGTTAACTCATGCATAGTGATATTGGCTTTAATGCTTTTCATATCCTCCACAATATTGTATCCAGTTTTGCTTGAAGGATCAATAGTTAGCTTAGAATAGCTTTCTCTAGGGGGATTAGGATTATTCTTTGATGCAGTGTCTAGAGGGGTTCCATAATTGTTAGGAGGGGTAGAGGTAGTTAATGGATATTTGTTTTCCCTATTTCTTAGAGGATATGTCTTCAAAAATTGTTTGAATGCTTGAATCTCTTTAGGAATATTCTTAGGCTCATTATCCTCTTGAAAATGGAATTGGAAATTTTCCACCATATGCACTTGGTCAGATGGTTTAGATTCTGAAAAATTTGTAGCAACATCTTTGTTTGTAACCACTTCAAATGCGTTAAGTTCTTCTTGAAAAGCTTTAAAGGCTTTACAAAACTCAATGCAATCAATCTCACCATGCTTGAAGTAGCATGCACCCTATAGTAATCTAGTAAGGCAATATCAGTGAGGTTTATATCCATATTATGTTTTCTAGAGGAAGGCTCATTAGCTTTTTTATTGTATAAAATATCATTTTAAAACCTATTCCCAGGACTGCTTAATTTTTGGAAAGTGAAGTTCCTTCTAGATTTGTCATTATCATTACCAACTTGTTTTGAATATTTCAAAAAATCAGTGCTAAGCTTTTGTACCATTTTCAATATATACTTATTCTGATTTTTTAGAACCTTATAATTTTGACCCTAGTTAATATTAATGCCACTAATAGGCACTAAAGCCTTTTGATCATTGTCATGAAATCCATTGGTAACTTGATGACTCAATAAACTTAAATTTTGATTAGGGGTAACATGATTAGTAGGGCATACATTCAAAGTAGGGAATTGGTTTAATGATGGTGCATTTTGGTTATTATTTGGGAAAATATTTAATGTAGACATTTGAGGATTAACATTTGGGATATAATAAACCATCTATCCTTGGGGTTGCATTTGGTCATTAATAACTACTGCTTCAGAATAGGCTTGAGCCAATGTGATGATAAGTGGAAGGGCTCTCTTTAGAAACATAAAAGTCATGGGGTCAATAGCATCTTTATAAACCTCCAAAGCTAAAGCTTCATTAGGTTTATATGGATCCATGGTCTGACTAAACATCTTTTAAAACCTAGCATTAAATAACCTAATAGGTTAACTCGTATCTCTCTTAATAGTTTTAAATTGATGATAGTTGTAAATTGATCAATAAAAATAGTGTCAAAGTTATTCCATGAGATAATACAATTGTCAGGTAGATTAATAAACCATTCATATGCAGCATCTTTGAATGTAAATGGGAAAAACCTACATGCTACATCTTCATGAATAAAATTTAATAATCTTAATGTAGCTTTGAAGATATAACATGTTCTTCGGCAGTCATAATACTAGTTAGACTAAATATTGACAAATATTTTTTAGGATTACATGGTGAATCATGAACCACACTTGGTATATTGATATGGGAAATCCCAAGACATGCCATGTTTGAATGAAGATCGAGCACAAGAATCCCTTGTAAAGGTGATGATGTAGAGATTTAGAATACCTACGTATGCCTCTATCTTTCTTAATCCTTCTATGGATTTCTAGTTCGAGAAAGGGTTCTCTAGTCTCTAAATGTGATATGGTGCTAATCCTTGGTAATTCCATCTTAAAGATTAAGTATCCTATTTTAAAACATGGTGTAACACATTAATTTCCAAAGAATGACAAATAATATGCACACTAAACTTAATCTACAAAAATTTATTCATAAAAGGACATCAATCTATAACTAAACAAGTTCAAAGATGTATTGAATTATGCAAAGATGACCAATCTTTACAACTTATAACTCTAATAAACCTATTATTGTCAAATAATTATCCATTTTGAACAAAATAAGCCATCCTAACTCTAAATACTAATAAATTCTTAGAAATAAAAGCTGTATTTCTACAAAGGTCACCAATATTTACACAATTTATGATAAAATAAACATAATCATGTAAAATGTAGAGTAACTTTGACCAAATACACCTAGAAGATATTAAGTAGGCCCTCCTTCTAGCACTAGTGGAGCTTCACATGTTGATGCTTCAAAATGTACCATAGGTGCTCTTCAGTGTTGATGAACACTACTCATTTTAGGATTTAAAGAATCCAAAGAATGAGTTGTAGTTTGTGACAATTCAATGATGTCTGTGGTCAAAATAGAAGTAAAGTATGAAAAATTTCCACAATATTTGTTTGATTTAGCGATTGGGAGCTACCATGGTTTAAATATTTAGATATTCAATAGTTTTTGATGACTTGGAAGCTAAACTAAATGAGTATTAATAATGATCTTTAAGCTAGAGTGAATCTTGATAAAAATAAGAAAAGAGAATGGTAAAGTAAGAAATAAATGTGATTTCAGGTTTTCATCTCAAATATTATGACAAAATTCCAATTACTTTGAGCACATTTGAACCAACTTATGTTATAAAATAGCATAAGCTCAAATTATGTCATAAATTAGGCAAAATTTTAAAGAAAGATATTATTCATAAGTAAGAACCAAATTTACTTTAAAGATTTGCTATTATGATCTAAATAACCTAAGTACATCCAACTACAAATCAAATAAAATGAAGTATTCTTGAGATCTTTACAGTCAATTTAGCATTTAGCACAAATTAACAACCCTATGACAAATAATGTAACTTAAAACAAGAATAATAATTCAAATTCAAGATGACTATCTACAATTGAGAGGTATCATAGACATTCAACAAAAATATATAGACAATCTTTTCATAAATCCTTAGTTGTATTAAATGTTTTTGGTATATAATTGCTCAAAAACTCTCCTTTAAAAATGGTAACCATCTACCTATTTATAGGAAACATAGGTGGTTAACTAGTTAACTTTAAAAATATCCACATGTGGATAAGGAAAATTGTCCATGATATAAAGATACAATGTGAAAGGTCACATGCTAACTTGACAAGAAAGAGTATATGCTAACAGACTAGCATATACTTCACAAAAAATAATATTCTTTCAGGAATTTAATTGGTGGGCCCTTAAATTAGCACTATTTGAGGAAGTCTTTCACCTTGGTATATTTCTCCTTGATTAGTTTAAAATCCACTACATGATTTATTAGATAATCCTCTTATTAATATACCAACTTGTCAAATTCATTATCAGCCTGAGATACAAGTTCCTCGATACATTGTGCTTCTATAATTTACTTTCCTATAGAAATAATGATATCAAGGATCTTTTGTATGTCCTTGTCTGAATGACCTTTTTTGTCTCTAATGATTTGGATGTGAATGCCAAACTTTTTCTTGAATTCTTCATCACTAATCAGGCCAATAATAGTGGCTTGAGAAGGGTTATCTAATAGATTCCCCAAAAGTTTTTCAATCTAATTTACCAAGCTTGTGTCTTTCTTGATGAATTCATTGACATAATTTCTCTAGGTGATCAAATCCTCTTGTTTATCCATTAGAACTACCATGAACATGTCCAGATGTCTAAGTTTGATAATCTTGATGTCTAATGCATGCTTTGTCTTATGTACCTTGATGATCTCCTCCATCTGAGCTTGAGAATTTTGCCATTAAGTGATTAAGGCTTGTGCCATCTCAGTTTGATTATTCAAAGTACTCAATATAAGCTTAATGCTTTTTAAATTCTCAAATACATCCATCAAATATTTATTCATCACTAGAAATATATCCTTAGGAATTGAAAGGAGGACCTAAGCTTCTAAATCTTGTTTTTCTTTGTCCAAGTTGAGAATCCTCTATTTCATTCCTTAAACTCCAATCAAGTTCATGGTTGATTGGGCCAATATCATAATATCTACATATTCTTGAAATATATGATGATCCCCTATTATCTACCTTGGAATAGGAATTAAACCTACAAATGGTTCCACCTTCTGATTGGTGAACTCCTCAGTACCAATAGTAACCTTCTTGGTAACTAATCTCTCAAGATTTGATGTATCTATATTAAAATGGACCTAAGGGTCAAACTCCTTTACTTATGTTTGTTTAGGAATCACTACATTTGAACTCTCAAAGGCTCTTGGGGTGTCAATCCCTTGGTTTTCCTTATTGTGAAGGATCTAGATGCTTTTCTCTACTTGTCTGTTCAGAGTATCCTGAATCCAAGGCTTGACATTATCTTGAGCATCCATGTCAACTCAGGTCAAAGATAATGATGGAGAAAGAGATGGGATTTTATAAAACTTCCCATAAACAAACCAATTAGGAATAGTTGGTCTATAAATAGGATTCTCATCACTGAAGAGGTTAATTTCACTAGTAGGGTGAGTGAAAGTTAACCTAGGCATTTTTCTTGGAGCTAGAGGAACTAAGGCAGATTTTTCCTATCTCTTTCCTCCATCCAATGCGAGTAATTCTTTGAATTTTTCCTCAGATGGATCCTCTTCCTTATTAGAACCATAGGCATTTGTGATGTTAATAAGGGCACTTTCCACTATTTCTTCAGTTTCCAAAGCAATCATGATAATAACCTCTACAAGGGAAGAAGTCCTTGGTGGGGATGCTTAAACTTGGGGACATTCACCAATTCTATTCTTTATGTTGGACTCCTAAATCACATCTTTACCTTTTCATTTTACATCCTCAGGGTGCCCAACCTGGGGTAACTTTGACAATTTTCTCTATTGAGGTTCAAAAGATTGTCCTCTAACAAGTGGCTCTTGATGTGCAGTCCCAGATGGTGTTGGAAACAAATGATAATGTAATGGATGTAGTTACCATAATTCTCTTGAGGTATTATTATACCTAACTAGCCTATGCTCTAATTTGATGTTGTAGTTTTTAACCCTAGACAAAACTTCTTCAAATTTCATTGCCTTTGTGTAAATACCATCTCCCACACTTGGTTGATGTTTGTACTTAGTCTTTGGGACCTTTTTATCCTAAATATGGTTAGCCACTTTATCATTAGGGTCTTACATCATAAGATCATCTAGTTAAAAATCAAAAGAGTTCATATGCACCACCATGATCTCTAGTTATTTCCAATCCTTGATTACAATTCTACCAATGTCCAATGGAAAGGGATGAAATTGAGCCTTCTTAATCTTGTTGCTTGTCCAATCCATTCCTTGGATGATTTAATAATAAATTTCTTGCTTTGCAAGCTTACTGGGAACATATATAGGCAATATGTATGGTTGGACCATGATTCCTTCTATCCTTATTACATTACAATCTAGATAGAACCACACATCCACCATGGTCTCCACTTATCGTTTGATTAGAGGATGAATCTTGGGCATAAAGATACCATTGATTGCCTAAAAAGTGACTAGGAAGATACCATCACATATGAATTTCATGTGATTCCTATATTTGAATATATGTTATTTGGAGTAATGATGGGAAATGGTAGTTCTGCCATTAGGGGCCCAATTTTAGATGCTAGGGAAGTTAATAAAGGCTACAAGTGAATTCAAGAGGTAAGACATCATAAATAATTCATTGGAGGTCTTTATCTTAATGGCTGTAAATTTTTTGGCCAAGAAAAAACTTATTAAGTCTCCAATGGGAGGGGTTAAGCTTTGCTCCAACATGTAATGGACATAAGATACCCAGACCTTACTCAAATAAGTTGTAGAAGAGGCACCAAAATCTTTGTTCAATAAGGTCATGACTATCCTAATGCCCTCCCTAAATTGGACAATAGGAATCTCACCATTAGGGGTCTTAAAAACATGAGAACCTTGGATTAACCAAGGTGAAAGGACTGAATCCAAGTTTTGGGAATTTGTCCATTCTCTCAAGGATGGGAGATCGACATGAGGCAAAGGGAGCTATACATTCAACTTTATTGATACTTCCTTAATGAATAATCCATTCTCCATATATTTAATATTAAAAAAATATATAAACAAGAAGGTCGATGTAATGCATTACCTTTGGTTTAGTAGTTGCATGGTGAAGGCCTACCAACTGAATTGATACTGGGTCTTTGTATCTTTCGTATACCATATCATTCCTCTTTTCCTCCTTGGAAATTGGTTACAACTCATCTATAAATAAGAATAATTTGGACCAATTCATGATTTCATTTACATTCAAGGCCGTTAAATCTAACTCTATGTCTCTGAATACCCTTTCATCACCATCTGAAGTTAGATAAAGCTCTACTTCAATTTTCATCTATTGCTTGCCCACCACCATTGATAACACTGAATTGTAGTTGATAAAAATAAATATCTAACTAAGGCACTTTATTTGAGATCAAGATATAGTTACTTTGATTACTATGTTATCAATTGAACCAGCTTAAGGCTTGCTTTATAGAGGGTTCAAGGTTTTTAGGTTTAATGGTGAAAATATCCAAATCTTGATTGCATACATGCCTCAAATTTGATGGGACCTCATTATCATGTATTTTGTATTATCAATCATAGGATATCTTTCATTTTGATCTTTCATACCTACATGGAGCTTATGTGGTAGGGTTTCATGCCTTTCATGGTAAATTTCATAAATGCTAGTTAAAGGCTAGCCATTAGGTTTCAAAAGTCTTCTTTATTTTGCTTTGAAAAACTGAATCTAGGTCCTTGCATTTCATTGGTCTCTTGATCTTTAAGCTCACTAATTATGCCATGTGTCTAGTTTTTAAGGCATTTAAAAATTCCTCATATTCATTGTACCATTGGATAAAATCCAACAAGCAAACAATCACCATTGGATCTTGGCTAGGGTCAGATTGTTAATTGTATGCCTTTTTAAAGGACTTCAGGCTTCATGCACTATTGGATTAAATCCAGTGAACAAGTGATCACTATTGGATCCTACAAGATGCTTAACTTTTAATTAGTTCCATGATTATATCAATCTTAGGCTTAAAAAAATCATTTAGAATGTTATGTTTTACAAAACACAAAATGAGTTAGGCTAAGATCTTTATATACTAGGTTTTTCTTTGTAAAAATCTAGGAAGATTTTAAAAGGTTTTTTAGAAATGTCCCCTTTGATTAGGATTTAAAAATTATCTAAGTTAAATTTTATGGGTTCATTCACGTCAAATACATCCTTACATATGTCAAATGATGAGAGTGAACCTTTCAAATTTAAGATAATGGAATTTATTGATCCAATAACTAAATGCCACTCATAAAGCTCTTCAGAGCTACCAAGGCTTTAGGGATTGTCTAGGTTAAATTTGACAGGTTCACTCACATCAAATATGTCCTTACAGATGTCAAATGATGAGAGTGAACCTATCAAATTTAAGATAATAGAATTTATTGATCCAATAACTGAATTCCATGTGTAAATTCCTCAGGAGTTCTCAAAGTTTTAGAGATTGTTTAGGTTAAATTTGATCAATTCAGTCACATCAAATACATCCTTGTAGATGTCAAATGATGGGAGAAAACCTATAAAATTTAAGACAATGGAATTTATTGATCTAATAACTAAATTCCATGTGTAAAGCCCTCAAGAGTTCCCAAGGCTTCAACTTTAATTCACACCATTAAATTAAAACCTCTAATGAAGTGATCACCATTGGATCCTTATTAGGGCCCAAATCATTAATTGTATGCCTTTATAAAAGACTTCAATCTTGATGCACCATTGGATTAAATCTAATGAACAAGTGTAAAATTTTAGATATATAAAAGCACATGAACTTATGTTAAAACCTGATCATGCATAAAAATTCCTGCTAGATTTCACATGAATGTTTAAATTCAAACCCTTAGGGTTTGTTGCTTGGGAACAATTTATTCCATGGAACCTGCAATTAATCACCTTGAAGATGATTATTAAAAAAATTAATCCCTACGATATGATCATAATAAGATATACCAAAAGTGATGTCCTTTTTTAAGATTGACCTGACTTTAAAATTCAATATCAAACAATCTTTCACTCTTATTCCATAATACAGAGGTTCTGGAAATAATCACAGGGGTCCCCTTTAAAAAAAAATAAAGATGGGGTGGTGTTGGTCGTAATAGTATGTATATGTACACACACACACACACACACACACACACACACACACACACACACACACACACACACACACACACACATGTGTGTGTGTGTGTGTGTGTGTGTGTGTGTGTACATATGTTATACACACACACATGAATATACATACATATATATATACACACATGTATATATATAATAAATGTATATATGCGTGTATATATATGTATGTGTGTGTGTGTATGTGTGTATATGTGTGTGCATGTGTGTATATGTATATGTATATGTATATATGTGTGTGTGTGTGTGTGTGTGTGTGTGTGTGTGTGTGTGTGTGTGTGTGTGTGTGTGTGTGTGTGTGTGTGTGTGTGTGTGTGTGTGTATGTATATATATATATGTATATGTATATGTATATATATGTATATATATGTATATGTATATATATGTATATATATGTATATGTATATATATGTATATATATATATATGTATATATATATATATATGTATATATATATGTATGTATATATATATATATATATATGTATGTATATATATATATATACATACATATATATATATATATATATATATATATATACACTCACACACATATATATCTATATATATACATATGATATGATCACCTTGACTTCTTCCATGGAACTTCCAATTAATCACATTGAAGATGATTATTAACAAAATTAATCCCTATGATATGATCATAATTAGATATACCAAAACTCATGTCCTTTTCAAAGATTGACATGCCTTTAAAATTCAAGATCAAACAATCTTTCACACTTATTCCATAATACAGAGGTTCTAGAAACAATCACAAGGGTCCCCTTTTCAAAAAAGAAAGATGGGGGCACTGGTCTCAACAGTATGTATATGTACACACACACACACACACAGACACACACACACACACACACACACGTGTGTGTGTGTGTGTGTGTGTGTGTGTGTGTGTTTATGTGTTATTGAAAACTCAATTTAATTATTGTGGAGGATTGATTATATATATATATAATGTCTTCATCATTAAATTTTTTATTTATTGTAATAAATTATAAAAAATGTCTTTCATCTGATTTTTTGTAATAAAAATCTTCACTCATGCATTAATAATTAATTTTATTTGATTTATTTGGAAGGATTGAGAGGATTTTTGATCTCAATCACTTTACAGTCAACTCAGTGTGGTCTCTTTTAGTATTTTTAAGATTTGTATTTTAATGAATTAGGATTTTTAGAATTTTTTTGTTTATGAATGGTATGACAAATGCACTTTACCTTTATTTACACCAATTGAACTATAATCTTTTATAAATAATAGATTTGATATTTATATAGTCTATTAAAATTAGATTTAAAGATTTTATAAATACTATGCATATTGAAGTATCTCACTCTTGATGATAGATCACAGATGTTGATCTAAAACATTGAGCCTAAAAATAGGAACATAGTAAAAACTTTAAATCTATTTTTTATAAATTATTTTTATTTTGATATTGTCTCTAAAGGGTATTTGTGAAGGTTTATCTACTAATCTTCATTAATATTTTCCTCAATTATTAGATACTCATTACATAGCTCATCGGGAAGCATTAGCAGAAAATGATGTGTCATCTTATTTTCTAGAGCTACAAATTATTGTCAAATTTCAAAATAAAGTTTACTCATGGCTTGGGATATCTATTAAAAGATATGGAACATTAAGAGAGCTAATGGGGTCATTTCAAATCAGTAGGTTAGAGTTGTTTCAAATTCATCAAATTAGGTAGCTCTCTAGAGGAAAGATCGTGGAAAGGCTTGTCAAACTCACACTTGCTTTATTGAAAGAAAGGGAGTCAAAGGAGAAAAAAATGTGCAATATATAAAGAAAATTTTAAGTACAATTTTTCATCCCTTTACTTGCATATGTATTTATAGAATTAAATAAGTTGATTACAAAATTCTAGGAGGATCATGTTGAAATTACTTCCATTAACACTACTATAGATATTACTATTAACATGTTTTTTATGAGATTTAAAAGAGACATATATGGCATAGGTACAATACATATATCATCTTTTTTAAATATAGCATAAGGAGGAAATCTCAAGTTTTCAAATGAAATATGTATGAGACATGTACAACATTGATATTTGAGAGTATCCCTAATGAAGATTGAGAACACTAAATGATTGCATTGTATGGAAAAAAAATTTATGGTGAAGGTTATTGATTCTCTAGATACAATGTTCATGGATTTACCTATATTTAATGTTGTCAAGTTTTTCAGTCTTTGTAATTATTGTGAGGAAATAGATGACAAATACCATCAAATAAAAATATGGTTAACATGTTTATGTGAAAAACTTAGTATTGGGAACTCACCTATTGTGGATACTATCAAATGTTTAGGTGAGATGGATGAATATGTTTTTATAATTTATAAATCATACCCCAAAAATATATGTTTGGATCATGGGATCTATGTGAAGATGAACTTGAGTGTTTTGAAGGGTTTCCATGTTTAATATGGCTATGGCAAGCTATTCTTGTTATTTCAGTGAGCACAACAATATGTGAAAGAGGTTTTTCAAAGTTAAACATTATAAATAATTATGATAGAACTACATTTTTTTTGAAAAAATTGAATACATGTTAATATTTTTCTCCCTTTGTGCACTTCATGCTTAAAATTACTTAGATCATAAAGTGATTTATGATGCATGCAAGTGTTTTATCAAATGTTGGAAAACTAGGAAACTAATTAACTAAACATGATAAACTATTGTACAAAATTAGAAGGCTATAGATATGTAATAAATGACATAAATTGATTTAGAACATGCTAAATTTGTAAATATATTAAGCATAAAAATTACCAAGTATGTAAACATGGATATAAAATTGAGATGTGGATTATTTCTTGAGCTGAGACTGATAGCGAGACTATGTTGACTAAGTGCAAATATAGAATAGGAGTTTTCAAGGTTTATGGATAGGATAATTATAACTAGACAGTAGAGAAGTGTGTTGTTATTTTGAGGGAGTGTTGGTGTCTAGTAGGTAACAAAGATCTAAAAAATTTGGGTTAGGTTGACCTTCACCTATTTATTCGATGACTGTGTGAGAGATTTTGATCCAATGTGAAAACCTCTATGTAACTTATTTTTACTTGTAACCTTAACTCAATAGACCAAGAAAATAAATTAAATCATAGGGTAAAAGTGGGTTAGGAGCTAAGTTTATCCTTTGCCTCAAAATATTAATACATAGTAATACCCCAAAGAAGGAACAAACTCTATGTAGTTTCTTCATTATTATGGTGGTGTTTGTGAAAGATTAGTACAAAAATATTAGATGATAGTGAAATCCTATTGTGATTTAGTGCTTTAACCATGATTTATGAATTTTTAAGTTTATACTAGGGCTATATGTAGTTAGAATTGAGAGAAATATGAAATTTTCTCTCAATGTATAATTATAGTACTATGTAATTATAATTTTAGTGATTTTAAGTTTGGAAGCCTCTTGTGTACAAAATGATTTGAAATGTGGCTTTATAGTGGTATTTTTAAAATTCCTTCAAATGAGGCTTGCTAAACTTATGGGTCAACCTTTTCATGAATTTAAATTTTATAAATTAGTTATAATTTGGTGGGAGGATAAGAGTAGTGGAATCAGATAAGAGAGTGATGCATTATTGTCCAATTAGGGTGTTGTTGTCCATAGAGGACAAACAACTAATATGGGTACTAGGAATAGTATGTGTGTGATCCTTGACTGTTTTTCATGAGGAATAAGGACATTCTCAGGTCATTGGTTTAATTAGAAGAATGGGTCATCCCTGTGGAAAGTGAAGGATAATGGTCAGAAGGCCTTACAATAATACATGAGTTAAGTGTGTAAAAAGAGTGGTCATAAGTATATTATTTTAGCTTATATGTTAATTTATATCTCTATATTTATCCCTTTTTATTCTAGTAATGTAGAAAAAGTGAAATTACTAGAGTAAAATGAAAAAGTGTGTACTTAAACTTACCTATGAAGTGTAGTATTGAATGTAGGCCACAATGTTGAATTGTGTTTCACCTAAACCTATAATAAAATGTGTATAAAATCAATACTTACATAAAAATGAAATAAATACAAGAAAAAATACAAATATAATAATAATGAATGAATACACCTGATTGGGTATGTGAACCATTGTGTTTTTGGGTGCAAAATGGGTGAATATAGAGGGTAAGGTCCTTGGAGATTTATTTTTAGTTGAAAATATTTGATTGGGTTGTGTATAACCCAATCCTCATGGATAAGGTATGTTTGAATCCATCATTGCATATTTAAAGTAGTGAATTAGCTTTGAATCTTTATATGAATTCTAATAAAATGTTTTGATGCAGAACAAGGGGAAAAAGGTGAACCAATTACTATAGATGGAATAAGGCTCTTTTTTGGTTTAAAATTGGTTTAAAAAATTAGTATAATCCAGGTCTGGTGCATACAATGTATATAATGACAAGTATTACCATTCCATATGTGAAACTAGTATAAAATTCAGCAATGATAAATTTGTATGCCTTGCACATGCCCCCAATCTAATATCTAGTATATATGGATTCTGAGACTAAGTAATAACAATTTAAATTTTAAGAAAAAAACATGTATGCTAACCTAAAACACATGTCATGCATGATGCCCATGAATTAAGAAAATATAATACAAACTTATTTATTTTCTAGAATCTAAACTTGGAAACCTATTGTTAATTATTATGTATTATCTGAGACTTTGAGAAATTATGAAAGTGATTATTTTTTGAGTACTAGGAAAATGATGCCTTGTTTGAAAAACAACAAGGTGCGTTATTATCTAAATGGTGTGCTCCTATATAAAAATAATTTTTGAGTGCTTTATAGGTATGAATTGTGGTCCACTATGTAAATGATACAAATTTATACATGTGCATTATATTGTAGGAGCTTAGTCTCCAAGATAAACCACTATGTAGGCCCCCTATTTTTAGGTGAGTTATTGATCTTGCACAATAAATTAACTCAAAATAAAAATTTATGTGAAATATGTAAAGAAAAGAATGTAAATATGAGTATTACTGATAACATGGAGGATCATTGAATCATCATATAGATAAATTGAGCATAATAGTAATGTGAGATGCATGTAGAAATAAGCATACATAATGAGAATGTCAAGATAGATGTTCATGATTATGCACATAGATAAATGAACAAAAATAAGTAGTAAAATTTGAATATAGCTATTTGTGGTGGATGCATGTTAGTTATCATGGCATCTAAGGCCTAAGAAGATGCATGATGTGCATCATGGCATAAAAAACTAAGCAAAAAATCAAACAAGTGTCATGGCCGTGACACATACAAACGAAGAGTACACAAAAAACACACAAATCATGAAATAAAAGGTGAATGGACCACATACAAGGGACCTTTATAACAGTATCCATAAATGATATAAAAAGTACTTATCTATAAATTGATTGATATGGAAGATATAAAGGCTAAAAAGTAGGATAAGAGTTGATCTGAGTGTCATGAATAAGATATAGGTGTCAAAACCCTTCTTAAATAGTAGTACCCTAATTGGATAGTAGAACCAATGGTGACGGTGTCCTTTTTTGGCACTAGTGTCCTCTATGTATAACTATTCTGATATTTTGGGTGCACCTATGTTTAAGTCTACCAATCGTATTCCTAAGTGTAAGAGTTTTGATTCACTATCGATGACCTATTGTGACTAATTTTGTATAAAAAACCTAAACCTCCACGTTGTTAGGGCATCTAGTTGGAACAAGTAGCAAAGTATGATGTTACTGGGGTAGGTTGAACATCCTCAACACCTTGTTGTGATGAGATTTGAATACATACCAATACTCTAAGGAGGGATCAAGAACAATATAATTCTCACCACATAAGTGTTGGTACAAGTGAAAGTGAAACTAGTATGACTATCGATTTGAGTTATTTTTAGTAGAGATTGAGATAAGAAATATAAGTATTCTAAGCTTGGGGTGGTTCTATGCAAAAGTAGGGTAGAATAGGGATTGATAACATTAAGTGTGCACAACTTGTTTTGAGCTAGTTTATGTTATTTGCATATAATTTCAATCTATTGAATAATGGGATAAAAGTCGTGTATATATTTTGTTCTAGTACTTGTGTAAGTATTAAAAGAGGTTTAGGTGAACCTTAGGTGATTTATGATTTGAAAACATATTTTTTGGTGGCCAAAGGTGGGAAAGAGATAATAACATCCAAACTAGGACACTAGCGTCATTAACACTACTATCCAAATTATGGTACTAGTGTCCAAGTGGCAAAACTTGAGGAACTAGGGGACAAGATGTTAAAGTGAGCATCTAGGATTGCTTTATGGATTTTTAGGGATGTGTGTGGATCACACAAAGGTTGGTTGAGTGTCTAAATAGGCCCTTAGATAGGTCTAGCACTAATTTTGGGATGGGTGGTCTGAAGCAACACTCTTAGCCCTCAAGTGTCATTTTTAATGATTATATTTTCTCTTCCCCTTTATTATAGAAATGTAACAAGGTGAAATGACTAGGAAAAATGAAAAATAAGCATACCTAAACTTACCTAAGAGGTGAAACCCATGAATCTCAATTTGAATATGTGAATCATGATCCATTACATGTCCTATAAATGAAAGGTGTATAGATCAGTCCTTACATAGGAGATATCAAAAGAAAATAAAAAATTGAGTAAAGAGATAAGAGAGAGGAAAGGAATGAATACACCTCATTCGGTATGCAAACCAATACATAAACATAGTGATGACCAATGTGTGTGCATGTAGATAAAAATCAATTGATGAATAACTTGGATTGATTTAAATGGTTTGCTCAATCCCTATGTGTGGGTGGCTTAAGAACTCAATCTAATTTTGACTTCATCATTTCCCACTCTTTCTTGGTGGATCATGACTTGTGAATATATTGGATTAGATTGATAGTGTGTCCAACCCTCTCATGTGGGTGGATCAAGAACTCAAGTAGAGTATGAATCCATCATTGCCTGCCCATGTGTAGTAGATTCATTTGTATCTAGATTGTGAAATATAACTAAAGATTTGTAACTATAATTATAATTGTATATGTT
Organism: Torreya grandis; assembly: GCA_037957365.1. Classification (NCBI taxonomy): domain Eukaryota; kingdom Viridiplantae; phylum Streptophyta; class Pinopsida; order Cupressales; family Taxaceae; genus Torreya; species Torreya grandis. The sequence continues at coordinate 5,342,360 of JARHVA010000445.1, forward strand.
ATATCTATGATGATTTTAGAATATTAGGTAGCTCTATGCCACTCAAGAATGACAACCACTGTAGATGGAGTAATGCATCAAGCTAGTGTGTAATTTAGAACATGGTGTCTAGTGTGTACAACATAGATAATGACATGGATT
>JARHVA010000445.1:5347500-5442500 GCA_037957365.1 Torreya grandis
GTGCTTGAGACCTCCTCTTATGATGGTATGGATATCTTTAGGAATATTTGCATCAGTGGCCATTGGAGAAGTTTCCTAACATCTATTAAATTATTCTCTACCCTAACTACCAAGTCATATGCATTTGGTAGTGTCTGGTCTCTAAGAGATAGAATCATAATCGCTATATCTGAATTAAAAACCTTGAGGTAGAAGACAATGTCCATACCTGTGGGCGACCAAACTACTACTGGGATCCTTTGTCATGTTTTATGAAACCTAGTATTAAAATCAATAATAGTCTCTTAAGTTTTGTATTTTGTTTAGCCATCACTGCTTATAGGTGAGGTTTTTAATACCTCACTAAGGATATGATCCAAATGATTAAAAAATGTGAATATGGCTATGAATATTTGTTAACAAATAAATAATTTTGTTGATATGTGAATTATTTTGTTACTTCTTGGGATTAAATATACCACTCATGAACTAAAAGGAATGGGTTTTCTTGGGGTATTTTAGGTTTATTTATTTTAACTTTTACAGAAATGGCAAACTGGGTGTAGGTCTTCGGCTTTAGAAACATAGAGATTTCATAGCCCAAATCAAGCAAAGATTTCAAGAGAGCCATCTTGATTTGCACTGTTGGTTTTCAACATGATTAATACTTGGATTTTTTTAGTCATCTCTGCTTATAGGCTAGGTTTATTATACCTCACTAAGGCTATGAGCCAAATGGTTTTAGAAATGGCTTAGAATGTTTGTAAAAAAATGTTGATATGTGAATTAATCTATTGATTTTTGGGATTAAATCTAGCCTTCATAGAGTGAAAGGAATGGTTTTTTTTAGTATCATAGGTTTATTTATTTTTACTTCTATAGAAATGGTGAATTGGGTATAGGTGTTAGGTTTTGAATATTTTTTAAAGAATAAATAATTTTGTCGATCTGTGAATCATTCTATGAATTCTTAAACTGTAGTAGTTGTAGTTTGATTCAGTGTAGTAAATATGTGAATCCTTTGGAATGAGTAATTTTGGATTAGAAAAATGACTAACCATTTAAGGTTAACTCATGTAATATATGGTATGAATAATATTGTAACAACAATAATTTACATGAATGTAATTCATATAAATATTCATTTCATTTAGATGTATGAATTACATTTATACAAATATCCTATTGTCATTGAGGATGAAATTTTGAGCATAAATGAGCCCATACCTATACTCCATCACCTAAAACTTTGGTGAGGGTGATAAATCCATGTTTTTAATCACTACAAATAAGTTTAAGCTAGTGTGAATCATACGAACATGTTTATTCCAATTGTATAAGAATACTAAATAATTTAATTGGAAAATCATACGATAATATTATTTATATAATATTACATACTAAAAAATTAGACATGACTAGACAAACTAAGGTGTAAAATAAGGCTACTCTCTCATACTTACTCCTTATGTATAACAAAATACTTTGTCTAGACTTGAAAATAAAGACAAAAAGTTACATACTTTTAGTTTCTAAAGATCTTGCTCCTTCAAGACAAAAAGTTGCATACTTATAATTTTTGAAGAGCTTGGTGGTTCAAATATTTTTTTGGTATGTTTTTCACTTCCATTGATGTTATTGGAGTGTTTATCATACCACCTATCATTGCTTGAAAATTTAGTGTTCTCCCATTTTTAAAATAACTTATCATCTGCACTTTATTAATTGGACTAAGTGGACTACCTAACTGATAATTCCCTATGCTTACAAAGGAAGGAACATATATTTTCATAATTTCCATTATAATTAGATGTTGTTATGGAAAAGTATTTTTGATTTTTTTTAACATTCTCTATCTCTCCACCTCTTTCATTGCTTTCTCATACTCCATCCTTTTCTTCTACTCATGCTTTTCTATTTGTCTTTGTTCTACATTTTCTTTCTTTTTAACTCATTGTCAATTTTTTTACTCCTTAAAATACCTATTAATTTATCTTAATGATTTATTCTCTTATAATTTTTTTTCCTCCTATCCTTAATTTCATCTATTTCCTTCTTTAGTGTTTCTTGGCTACAAAAAATTCTAAAAAATCATCTGTAGTTAAAATTTGAGACTAACTACGCAATCTCATTGTACCTTTTGATAATTGAGGGGAATTTTTCACAACCCTCTCTATTCGAAGTTTAATGAAACTAACTAAACTTCAATTCTTTTTTTATATAATTTGAATACATTCACGTTTTTCATTGTTATTTGCTAATATATATTTTATTTTTGCAAGATTAATTGTATCATCATAATCATGAAAATCCCTTGTAATAGAATAGTAGTGCACTAAATCTTCATCAATTAAAAATACATGAGATAATGGCATTTTAAAGGCCCATATCAGCATTAAAAATTTTCAAGTTTATACCTAGTTATTTTGCACCTTCCCTAATCTTATCTGGTTGGCTTATTTGTGAAGGCAATATCAAACCCTCTCCAAAAACATGTTCTCGAATGTCAGACACATGATTACCTTAAATTATTTATTCACCTTCTTCAGTACACTCTTGTGATTGGGTTACATGTGCAACCTATTGATACAAGGTAAAAATGGATCTATATTGTCATTTCATCTACTACATGTCCTTTTCTTTAATCTCAATGATGCCATCTATTTCATCCTTTCCATATCCAACCAACCACATGATGTTTTGAATTGTAGTCTCATCATATTCATCTATAAATTCATATCCATCACTTGGTTTTATGTCTTCTACAAGTGCTTTTCTATTCAGTGATCATATACCTATCCTCTTAAAAATTGACTTTATATTTTCTATAGAAAGACCATTTTTGAAATCTATGTTACCCAACTTAGTGAAGTCAGACTTGTTGATCTCTAGTTTGTGATTTTGAGCCATACACTTTGAAATTTTAGATTTTAAATAATTTTTTAATAGTTATAAGACACTCACATCCAATGTTTATATCTTGTAGGAAGTGTGCAATGGAAGAGTAACAAGATCAATTCCCAAACTCCTAACCTCTTTAATAGTTTTCATTGCTACATGACTCTCATGGCCATTAAAAATAAATAGATGACTATTGGAAGAAAAAATTCCACTTGGTATTGATCTCTTGAAATGGTGTATCCAATTGAGAATCATTTATTTTATCATCTAAACATGAGGTTGGGTTACCATACATGCTCCTAGTTTGTAACATGTAATGTAGTTTTTTATTTGTTTTTTGCCCTTGAAAAGGTAGGATCCATAAATTTTTTGGCCTACTACATTAACACAAGAAGGAATGGTGATTTATTCCCTACTCTTTTGAATTTTATGATGAACACTTTGACATCCTCTTTTTTCTGTGACCCACATACCAATGTCCTTTCCAACTTGCAATCCAATTTCATCATAGTTCCAAATGTTGTAAGGTCCATAGTGGTTATCTTCATAAACCTTCTCCAAGTTATTATAAATTTTTTCTACAATGGAAGGTCTTATCTATAATTATATATCTCTATCCAAGGCTTTTATTTATTTTAATAGACAAGTTTGAGTGCCTCCTATTAAATCAAGCCCACCTAGACTTGTTGGATATTACATGCTTAAAAGGGTTGGTCTTATTTTCACATATGTGGGATAAATATGACTTTAGTTGTATAATTTCAACCCCATGACCAACTTATGTCATATATTTTCACCATTGAACAACCTCAATTTCTTCCTCATATGCAAAAATGGATGGTGGGCCCTTTTTCTGGGTAGTCACTATAGCTAACAACTAATAATTAAGTGTGGCTACAAGGATTCCTTAGTTTTTTCTTGTAGCTTAAGTGGATTACCCATTTTTCCAACATCCCTCATATCATTCTTCATTTTAGTTACATTCCAGTGAGTTTGGATGGATATATTTTTATTTACTAAAGGACATGTTGTCATGTGTGTAGTAGTTTTAGGTTGTTTGTGTGAATTTGTAGCTTCTTCACCTTATGAATTTTTAGCATCCCATCTTCTTCCTCTTTTTGTATTGATACTTGAGTTATAAAATTGTATCTTTATCTTTGAATTCATCATTAAATTTCCATCATAAAATATAGAAAAGTTAATAACGTGCATTATAAAATGATAACATACATACTATGCTAATAACATTTCATCTTATCTTTCCCTTCAACAACAACACAAATTTAAACTGGTGTAATACAAGATGCTTGTTCAATTCCAAAAAATAGGATGTTCAGTACAAGATGCTGAGGTGTTATTACTTTGCTACCTTAATTAGGGTGCATGCATAACATGGGATGAACACTGTTAATTGAAGTCTAAATGTCCCACATTTGGCTCCCACTAATACATTTTATGGGGTTTCAATTATCATAAAATGTTATATGAAGAAGAGTTATATATGTATATATGTATATGGTTTGTGTAGTCAGAATCATTTAAGTGATTTGCTCCACCTATTAATTGTTTTGATATTGTCTCTAGTTAAATGGTTTTGGGGATTCTAATCGCAATATTGAACTCAAAAACCTATAGATCCATGATCCTATACACTCTGATTTTGTATAAAAATATATTACCTTATAAATTTATAAATAATGTAATAAAATTTAGGTTCACCAAAAAATATATGGATAAATACATCTATGTTAAATTGCATGACATCTATTCATAAATATTGGAAATGAATATAATCATATTTAAGATATTAAAATTTGATATAATTGCATAAATATTTTTTCCTTTTTCAGTAAATGACAATAGAGGGGTTTATAGTAATATATTATTTCACATAAATTTAGAAATAGTCATTAGGACTAGACTATAGAACTAGGATTTCTAGAGCTAGACAATGAGAACCCAAAAAGCTCACATTGACTTGAATAATTCATTAGAACTGTAGACTTGATGTTTCTTATAAATCAACTTCATAAATTATATTTTCATATTAAAATTTAAACATGTTGAAACATAATCAATTAATGTATTCATTAGGTCTATGGATCTAAAAAATGCACTCATTTTCCTAAAATATTATGTGGATCCCTCATAGATTTATTTCCTTTTTCAAAAAACAAATAATGTAGTCACATCAAAGAAGCTACAAAAATTGGGGATGTGTTTTGGGCCCTATGTTATCCTTAAATTAATTCTTATGAGGCCCCTAGAATGTTCTTATAATCTCACAATGAACACACCAATTATAATCCATGTTCAACCAAGTAGTATGGTAATGATGCAATTTCTACTATATATGGATTTTTAGGCTACAATGAATGTTTTATGGAGTAATAATTGATTCAAGCTTATAAAAATTGAGATAAAAGAGAAGAAAGAGAAACATGAAAGAGTAAATTGAGAGAAACAAAGATGAGAACATAGATTTTAGATATTATCTAGGATGGTATTTTAGTGGTATTATTGAATTTATTTCATTAGAATATTTGATCTTAAAAAGGGTGGTCTAATCTTTTAATATTACTTGTATCAATTTCGCTTATTACTAAAATTGTATTAAAGGCCTCCAAGATAAACACCAATGAGAAATAAAGTGTATAAGTTAGATAAAATTTGATCGAAAGACTATAAATTATTGAATTGTGTTTATTGTTTGCTTACCTATTGTTGGTGAAATTGATGAAATACATTAAAATTTGTATCAAAATTCTCTAGAAAGAGTGGTATGGGAGTAAAAATACATGATAAGGATTATATATATAGGCAACATGAGATTCAAATTTGAAAAATCTTATGATTTATGGAATTGCATCCCATTGGTTCATTTAATTTTGTTTGGATTGATTTTTTTTTTCCAATTGTTTTTAGATTGAATTAAAGAATTTTTTGAACCTTATGTCTTTTTTTAATTATTTAGGTACACCTATTGGAGCAAGGAGTGGAAGATGTTTAGAGTGAATAGTTGGAACTTTTAAAATTAAAATGAAAACAAAGTGGATGTATACTTAAAAAATTTGTTTTGAAAGTTTGCACATGTTGAAGTATTAATTTGATAAGATTTTAACTTTTGATAATAAGTAAAATGACATCAATATAAAAATCTATATTATTGAACTCAATATTTGCATTTATTCATGCAAATTTTTAATTGAGATATTTGTAGTTGATATATAGTGTACTAATAATAGTAGAATATTTGTGTACATGTTTAATATTTAATTTGAATTATGGAAGAATATCAATGCTCAACTATTGGGTATAAATATATTTATAGTTAATAAAAATTTCATTTACTTTTAGTAAAAATGTGTTCAATATTTGGGCCCCATATCACCAAATATCCTCTCAACTATTAGACCCTGCTCAACTATTGGGTCCTCTCCCTTAGGGAGCATTCAAATAATGGCAATGGTCTAGGGGAGATGCCTCTTCGACTAAAAAATAGATTATTCAATGAAAATTTTTGTATATATTTTGTTCCATAAATTAAAATAATGGATTATTCAATAACCATACAATATGAGGATTTTAGAGTTGTAGAATCAATTTCAAGAGACACATTTCAATCTATAAATTTAGAATGAGAGAGGGGATGCCAAACACATAAATATTCTCATCAAAATTTATTAAAACATTATGCTATTAGGGGGTCACTTTCATTGAGGCATCAATTCTATTAGGATTAGAATCATGGTATATTTGATTTTTATGCTGTCACAAATGAATTCTTACAGCTAATGTCCATAATTAGTTTTGCTATGTAGATATGTATATTTTAAAGTTGTACAAGAAATTTAAAGATAAGCAACTTAGGTGTATCCAACTTGAAATAACAATCCACATTTTAGAAGCTTGTTATAATGGGATTTTTAGAAGCTTTATTTTGTAAAAGTCAAATACGAGGGGATGAAAAAACATACTCATGCATAAAAAGTCAACCATTTTTATAGTAAGATAACAGATTCCTTTGTGGTATCTATAAATGGTAAACTATTATATAATAAGAGGGCAAAATCCATTGTGGCATCACCCCCACTAGCATAAGGATCATGGTAAATTAGGTTTGTATGTTTCCATAATCCAAACCATCCATCCAATCTTGTATTAAGTCTTTATGTATATAAGGAATAATTTAATAGTCATAGAATCACATTCAAGATGCATGAATTAGGCTTATTTTGCTTGAGATTGTAATAAATTTTTAAATTCTTGTTTTGATTAAAGTAAACCCACCTTTAAAAGATGGTGTGGAATCCATCCCTAGACATAGTAGGAGGTCTATGTCTCCAAAAAATGAGACAAAAAAGGATTATAAAATAAATACCCAGGAGAGAAAAACTTCATAATTCAACCATAGGACCCAAAAAACTACATGTACACTAGGCTCACCTAAGACAATGAATAATATGTACAAAAGAGACCGATCCAAAAGTTAAGAATATGGTAAAACCCAAAATTTGAAATTCAAACTGGAACCATCTCAGGAATGCATCCCAATAGCCAAATAGCTTCATCGATCCCACAAATAGGGTAACCCATGATAGAATGCTGACAACCATCACAACAGGAAAAGTATAATTTGTAAATGTGAAATATAAACAAAATAAGATTATATTTCTATATATTAGTGACCCACGATTCAAATGAGGGTTTTTTAATCTAGTATCCAATTGGGGAAAGTTTATAATTGATATTTAGGTTTTATGGTGTTCTAAATATGATGGTGAGGTCATGATTATATTTTGGTAAGCTTAGGTGAAGTTTTCTCGTGTGGGATCATAACCCATAGGTCTCAGATTATAACCTAACATGTGTTTGGTGAAATAAACTAAACTAAGTGAGTAAGTTATCAATATAATCTAGTAATATTAATTATAGATGTAAATTAAATATGATTAATACACAATGGGGTGTGTGTGTGTGTGTGTGTTGGGTGTGTGTTTAGAATTTGGGCTCAGATATTATGCATTGACTTAATTGAGTTTAATATAAGAATTTTTTTGTGGTTTCTTATGAGTTACCTCAAGAAGGTGCTATAGGTAACATAAGGGCCACTTCCAATGTTTAATTTCCTCCTTTGTTATAAATACCATTGTTAATCAGGTTTTTATTTTATGTAAAAACAATCCTTCCATCAATGGAAGAATTTTAAAGATACATAGATTAAACATGTGACTTGAGATGGTAAGACAATTCTAGAAGCTTATTTTAAGGATATTTTAAATCAACCAATATGTTAGTCGGTTGGGGATTTTCATTGTGGTATCACCCCTGTGGTATAAGTATAATGTTACATGGGGTTTATATGTTCCCATTAACAAAGACTTCTAAACAATGTGGAAGTAGAATCAATTCAAAATTTTTAGGATGCATAGATTAAACATATCTAAGTTGAGATCATAATCATCTTTAAAACATTATATTTAGAAAAAAATTTAGGTTTTATAATTCATGAAAGAAGAGAATAAAGATAAAAAAAATACTCGTCAATAAACATTCAACCATTATATTAGTAGGAGGTCCACTTTTATTGAAACATCACAACCTTAATATAAAGAACATAATATATTAGATTTATATGTTGTACAATCTATTTTTAGAATATTCTCATCCAATTATTTTATCATTGTTCTCATTTCATTCAAGTAGAAATGTGATAAAAAATTCAATTCTCATAATTATTTTTGTCATAAATTTATACCATCACTTTCATTTTTTTTGAACCTCAATAATATTGTCAATTTAGTATGTGAAAATTGTACCTAGTAGAGAAATAAAATAGAAGAGAGAAAATTAAAAAATACAACAATAAAATAAAACATACATGTATACAAATCATAAGTAGCCTCAACTTCAAAACAACCAAAAGTAAATAACTTATAGGGCTTTATGTGAACCCTAATTACATATAAAATATATCTAATTGGATGCCCCAAAAATATTATTGAAGATTTTTGTGAACAGCTAAGAAGCTGAGCAACATTTCATCTCCTACTCACATCCTTTTATAGATAACAATGAATGGAGATGCATAATTTTGGAAATGCACTCAATGGTAAATATGGTAAATCCCCTTCAAAAATGCCAAACACGAGTGTAAGCCAATCTTGTTTCTGTCCTTATGTTAGAAATGGAATATGATGAGTAGCATTCTAACAATGTTACTCTAAAACTCTAATATAACATGCAATAACATCATAATTTCTATTTCCATTTCTATTTCCACTTCCATTTCCACCATAACCACCTAGGTTCTAACATATGAATTGTAGCTAGCATGGGTAGGCTACAATACTATCCTACTCACCCAAAGTCAAAAATATTCACTTTTTTTGAGTTCTTATTAATCAACAAAATTTTAGTGTGAAGGTCTGTCAAATTGAATGGTTTGATGGCTCGTGTAAGAATAGTGTTCAATGTATGAGTTGTAATTACCATCAATAGGCTATGATATAGTCCTACTAACCCTGAAGTTAGTAAACAATATATTCATCCACAACCAAGAAATTATTATTATAGTAGAAGTGTTGATTATATTATGACATTTTCATTATCGGTATAAAGAATGGGGTATATTGGCCTTGTATAGTGTTGATGAATAATGTTTATAATCAATGTAGCGTTAATACTTTTATATAGATATGATAATTTGTGTGTTATATAATCAATTTTAATATACAAAAAAATAGATGTATTTCAATTAAGTTAAAGAAAAAAATTTATTATTTTATTGTGAAGGGATTTAATTAGTTTTTAATTTATATAAAAGAGAAGGAAATGTTAAAAAAATAAAAGATATTTATATATCAAAAATTAACCATTATATTAGTATGATGAACGTTTTCATTATAATAGTACTCATATTAGCATAAAAATTATGATATATATTATATTTTTAAATCATTGCAAACAAATTCATCCAACTATTGATGAAATAAAAAATCTACTTGATTTTAAGATAAGTTGTCTAGAATCCTAAACAACCTGTGACCAAAGACTCATGGAGCTCTTCAAGAATCTTATACATCAAGTTTTAATTCTTTACTAGGCATAATTTATCCATGTACCATAGGATGTCTCCTTTTCATAAAATTTATCTAAATTTATTTGATATTATTGAAGTTTTTGAATGGCATTGTGAATAGATGCATCCTATTATCATTCAAATCTTACCAAGCATCCACATAACATATTTATAATATGGATGTCACACAACCAAGTCTATGTATTTTTAGAGAGTGAATCTATTATGAAGTTCTCCTCTTTATTGTAAATGATTCTAAAGTCATATCCCAACATATTTGTAACCCAATTTTGTTTCTCTTCTAATGACAGCCTCTACTCTAAGAATTATTGTAGACTAACATGATCCACCATCATTTTAAAATGGCCACCCATGAAATAAGGCTTCCATTGCTTGACTGCATAAATGATATCTAACATACTTAACTTTAACCTATCAACCATTATGTTAGTAGGGGTAGTGTTATTATGTTATCACTACCATTGAAATAAAGATAATGGTACATTGGATTTATAAGTTGCCTCTAACCAAACTCTCAAATTAATGTGGGAATAAGTTATTTTAACTAGATATGAGGATTTTATATTGATAGAAGAAATTTGAAGTAAAATCCATCATCAAATAATAATGAATTATTGTCTAAGATTATTGTAAGTTGTATTCTTTTAAGTTTTTGTCCAAAAAAGCCAATATGGGAGGTCAAATAAGAAAACATACTCTTCAAAAACTAATCAAACATGATGTCAATATAATAGTCTCTTCTAGTGTTGCATTTTCCTTTTTCACATAAGGATCATGGTTAATTGGGTTTGTATGTTGTCACAAATCAAGCCTTCAAATCTATGTAGGATTAATTTTGTGTGTAATATGGGGATTTAAAATCAGCAAAATAAAGTTGTGGATGAATATATTAAGCATATTTGACTTGAGATTGTCAGACATTTATATATATTATTATTTTTATTTTCCATATGGTAAATAAAAATACTAAATTATTTATATATTTTTAACTAACTTACCATAAGTAAATAATATTTTCCATATGGTAAATAACAAACTACTAAATTACCCAATGTAAATATTAATCCCCAACATTCACCCCCTTAGTTTTAACATAGTAAAACATATTACATTATCTGATTGCAGCATGCCACTTTTATCTGCTCATGATATTCTCTTCAACTATGTAAAATATGGCTTGCAAAAAACTCATACATATACCAATGCACATTTATCTAAAACTTTGTATTATTACAAGTAGCTTTCATGGATGGATACAATAACCACCCTAGCATGAATAAAGATCTACACTTTTGTTCATCCTTCACACTTATCTTCTGATGGTTTTACCATACTTCAACCCATAACCTTAAATAATTGGTTTTGCAATTGTAGCAATAATCTTTCATAAATGGTTTTTGCAGGTTCACCAAAACCCTTACATAATTAGTTTTACAAGTTCACCAAAAACCTTACATAATTGGTTTTTCAAATCCTTTAACAACCTTACACAAATAGTTTTTCATAGGTTTATATTTGCATCATGATTTCTACAATACATTTTGACTAATATTCTACAATGTTTGTACAAAAGAGGTTACTTAGGGAATACTCACAAGTGAACATGAATTTACTACATTTGTTCTTATTTTTCACACTCCACTGATAAAAAACTAAAATCCACAACACATAATTGAAACACAAGTTATTATACTAGAAATGTGGCCCTGTCATTGATGATTGATGATTGATGAGAGGTCACTAAAATACCTCCTTCCTTTATTACCTCCAACCTTCTTCACTTGACTCGCTTAGCCAAACCAGTCATAATGTGATATGATGGCTCTAGTAGGTTCTCCATTGGTTTTTTCCATAGAAATTGGAACCCTTCATAATGTGGAAATAGATATTTTTGTTGGACATCAGTTTCAACTGAGAATGCATCTTTTTCTAAAATATGACTCAGGATAATTATTTCCATAATTAACTCTTTTACATAAAAAAATAAACTGAAACAATTATAATATATAATGACTTGAAAACATAAAAATCAACACACACGAAAATAAATAAATAAACTAAAAAAACACATAAACTTCAATTCTTTTGTCACATTTATAATGACCCAGACCATTTTAATGTAAACTATATCAATGTATAAATATTAATATAGACTATTTGTAAAAGACAAAATACAAAACAAAAGAGATCGATTTTAAGATTTCATACACCATACATACAAACTTTATAAAATATAATTAAAATACTTGACATTTGTTTTAACATGATATTGACATAAAAGATAAAATAAAAAAAGATTAGACTAGAAGACTTATGTCTCACTAGCCTGGCTATATAAATTTATGACATGTATTTGCACTATTGTGCATAAAACAACTAGGTCTAGATTGATGAAGATTAGATACAAATTTACATAGACATCTAAGCATAGTAAACCATTAATATTAGATGTTTCTCTATCAACAAACCAATAGGTCATGCATCATATGTCTAATGGTGAGTCCACATGCTATTAGGATTCTCTGTACACTCAATGCATTAATGGATGTTTATTCTAAGATAACTGTGCTTCTAATATCTACTACATTTTTTATGACAGTTCATAGCATGAGCTTTACATAATCCTAAAGATAGTGTAAGTCACATTTATATTGTACATGCTAATACGAAGCTTTAAAATCCCATCTTTAAATTTATATAGTGGTTAGAACAGTATAATTTGAATGCATGGAGGGACTCTAATTGACTTGTTCAGTATGCTACTGATCCCTTACATAAGATATCTAGATAAACCAAAGACTCATGTGGTGCATAGTCTATTAGATGTTTTTTTAAAACATAGACATCATGAAGATATATATTTGTATAGTAATTTCAAATAGCTACTCCATAAAAGGCACTCATAATTGAAGAATTGACATGGATTTTGTTGATACAAAATGAGATTGAAGCTAAACTCGAGTCTGTGGAAAGAGATACGATGTAGTTATATTGGTGATTGAGGATAGGTGAAAATATGGCAAAAATCTATAAAATTCATGTGAGAATGGACCACATAAGAATAACAACTAAAAAATTCAATATATATCTATTCATTTTTTTATTAGATATATGTTAAAAATGTCTTAATAAACATAATTTCCCAACATATCTTTTGCATGTAGCTCTTGAAGAAAATGCCCAATTTCCTTGATTCAACTTCTTGAAAATTCCATTAGTAGCTCATTACAGACAATAAAGCTATGGCGCTCTGATACTGATGATATGTATTATAGGAGATAAACACAAAAGAAAAGTAATTTAAATATAAATCATGGTGAATACACACAAAGATAATATTTTAATCACATAATAATATTGTATTATTTTAAGAATATTACACACTCTTAGATATATATATATATATATATATATATATATATATATATATATATATATATATATATATATAAGAGATGGTGGTCTTATATTTTATGAGGTTTCTACAATTACTACTCTTCTCATAAAAATATCATAATCTCCTATGTTGGTGATCTACGTGATTCACTCCAATCTCACGTAAAACTCTATTATAACAAAATCATAATATATATTATTGTTACATAAAAATAATATATTATTAATTAACTTATCATAAGTAAATAATATTTGTCATATGGTAAATAAAAAACTACTAATTTACCCAATGTAAATACTAATATCCAACATTATAATCTTCTTTTAAGTGTCATATACAAGCAATCAACTATTATATTAGGAAGAGGGGCAATTCCATTATGGCATTATTTTTATTGGCATAGATATCATGGTGTATTTGGTTTGTATGTTTCCAAAGACCAATATTTACATCCAATGTGTGATAAAATTTTTAATGTAGATTTGAGGATTTTAGATTCATATAGATGCAATGATCTAAAGATGTGAAGATTAGGTTTAACATTCTTGAGATAATAAGACAATTTTAAAATATTTTTGTATCAATTTTTTTTAGGATATTTTAAACCACATAAGAGGAGAGGGAAAGAAGATCATGAAACAACTACTCCTCTACAACCAATCAACAATTATGTTAGTATAAGGGTCACTTACATATTGGCATCAACCCCTTTGGCATAAGGATCATAGTACATTGAGTTTGTATGTTGTGGTGGAACATGACATTCAACCAATGTCAGATTATTATTTTTATGTGGATATGAGACTTTTAGAATATTTGAAGCAATTTTAAATGCATTGAATACATGCATTTGACTTAACATATTAAGTTATTTTTAGAATTATCTTGGTGTAAGGTGAGTTTGATGATATTTTGAGCCTCCAGAAGAGAAGAGCAAAGACAAAGCAGATAAACATAGTAACCTACAACCAATAAACCATTATGTTAATATGAGAGTCACATTATATTTATCTATTTCACATGCAAATCCTTCCAACCAATGTGGAATTATTTTTTCATGTATATAAGAGTATTTTAGAGTAATAAAAGAAATTTCAAGATGCACATTATAGGTATATCTAGCTTGACATAGTAATACAATTATATAAACTTATTGTAAGGATATTTTTAATCAACCATTATGCTAGTTGAGTGGTAACTTTAATTGTGGCATTGCCCCCAATGGAAAAAGATCAGAGTGTATGTCTTTTGTATGTTTTTATAGACCAAACATTCCAATGAATCTAGATTTATTATTATTATTATTATTATTATTATTATTATTATTATTATTATTATTATTATTATTATTATTATGTATATATGAGGATTTTAGAATCATAGAAGAAATTAAAGAATTCCAAGATGCATAGATTAGGCATATCTCATTTGAGATTATAAGAATATTTAAAAGCTTATCTTGGGAAGGTTTTTTGGGTTAATTCACAAAAGAGAAAAAAGAGATGTCTAAAATATGTTTCCAATCAACCATTACATTAATAGGAGGGTACTTTTATTAAAACATCACCAATTTCAAATAAAGAGTATGGTATATTAGATTTATATGTTATCATGGACCAAGCCTTTTAAAAATATATTTTTACATTAAATATTATCATCCCATACAAGCAAAAATGCCATAAACCATTAAATCCTCATAATTAATTTTGTCATAAATTACCAAAACTTTATAATATTGTCGATTTCATATGCAAAAATTACATAAATATAGAAATAAAAATATAAAAAAGAAAATAAAAAATAAAAAACATAAATTAAAACATACATGTATACAAATCAAAAGAGCCTCAACTTCAAGACAGCCAAAAGTGAATAGCTTAGAGGGATTTATTACTTACATATTTAACTGGACACTCCCAAAAATTTCCACCATCATCTTGGTGAAATCTTGGAAAAATTATTAAATAATTATTTTGATGGTGTGGCTGAGAAGCTGATCAATAGTCCATCTCCTGCTAACTTCCTTTTGTAAACAATAATGAATGAAACTATAGAATTTTACGGATGCAATCAAAAGTAAAGATGGTAAATCCTCTAAACATATAGAGACACAAATTGTATCCCAATCCTACATCTATTTTGGTATGTGAAAAGGAAAATGGCCCATGTAGCATTCTAACAATGTTACTCCCCAACTCCAAATATCTCCTGCATAACCATCATCATTCCTATTTCCACCATATCTAGTTGGGTCCTTTATTTTTAGGCTCATGTAAGTAAATTTTCCAATGTATGAATTATATATGGAATAGGTAGGATGTGATAAAAACTTACTCACCCTAAATTCAATAATTTTCTCCTATTCTGAATTCTTATTAATCCACAAATTATAGGGTTTGTTGTGTATGTGCATAATTATTTTGTTGTGAAGGTATGACATTCCTTGAAACACCTATGTAGCAAATATAGCTAAATACTCACTCATTATTTTCATGTGTTTCAATAAATAAACAAGAGAGCCTTCATCCATATATCTCATCACAAAGTTTATGTTTCAACCGTCCTCATAGACTTTCTCACATCTGACAATGAAATGGGAATCGATTGTCTTGAGTATCTATGTCTCCATCATTATTTGTTTTACAAAGGAGGCTTAATTTTGGATGAAAAACACTTTGAGATCATAATAAGAGGAGGATTTGTAGTGGAGGGCCTTGTGCATACAACCTTCACTACCCTCTTCTAGAATTCTAATTCTTTCCAAATCACAATGCCCAAAACCTTCAATGTTGTTGTCTGAATCATGTACCTACATCAGCTCAAGTAGACAAATTTGTATATTGTCTCATTAGAGTTGAAAACTTTCATATCATCCATTTCTATGAATTTGTACCTGTCAAATCTACTATTTATTTTTTTATTTGGTAGGTTAAAAAACAATTTTTGAAAGGCCCTATTATTCTTATACATTGGAGGGAACAAAAAATCAAGCATTAAAGCCCTAAAGGGACACCCATACCAATGATAGAAAAATGAGTGGAAAGATCCACACATAACAAGAACTTCCACTAAAAATAAAACAAAACAAATTGAAACACACACTAGGAAATTTCTAGTAAGTGTTTACCAAACTTATGCAGGGGACCTAACCCCTTTTTCACTAATGTTCAAGTTTCCATGGGTGTTAGGAACCCGTGTGACCCCTTCTCTTTACTTTGTTAGTATATTTGGTGCTATGGACATATATGTTTTATAAGTTATCCCATGAGCATTATGTTTTATCCCACATTCATGGGAATTAGTAATTGCTTAGATTAAACATGATGGGGTAATCTAGAACATAAATGCTCTGATACCACTTTTCAGGATCTTGCTCCTCAATAAGAGCACAATGTGATTACCTTGTATAAGCAACTAAACACAGAATTATACCAGAATGAACAAGTAACTGGAATTTACAAATAGCACAGAATATGAGAGACAATACACAATCTTGTATTAATACTCATCCAGAAAGAAAATACAATAAAGAAGATGCCACTTCTTCTCACACCTCTGTGAGGCTTCCCACACCTCAAGGGCTCCCAGTAATTCTCAATCAAGAGTTCACTCTCCTACCAAAAATGGTCCCAACACACAACTCAAACACAGAGTTGGTGTTCACCTCCAACCAGTCAGTAATAACACTGCCAGTACACAAGTACTCAAAGTACTTCAAGTAGATCTCCCATGAACTTGTAACAACATGAAACTCAAATGATCTTAATTACACATGTAGATCTACCATGAACTTGCAACAACTTGCAATTCAAATGATCTTACAATTGGAAGGATCTACCTTGCCTTCCTCTATTGCTCTTCATTACAATACATGCCAATGGGTCTATAAATAGATCCCATACTAAACAATAACTTAGACTTCCTAATTTACAATAATTAGAAACACAGCTCAAGACTCAAAATATTCTTTACATGCAAACAACTGGTTCAACAAACTAACTATTCGTGCAACGAATAGTTCTAGAACCGCACAGGTGACCGATGTCAATCCCTGTCTACCTGGAGATGACCGATGTTGGCCAATTCCTATTGATGTCAGTTGCCCTTTTGTTCACCCCTGATCGATGTCAGTTGGCCTGACCGATGCTGGTGTCTATGACACTCATAAACCTCCTCCATGTTTGCATCAGTTGAATCTTTTAGCTCCATAACCTAACAATCTCCCACTTGGAGATAAACAGCTGCAACTATACATGTACCTGTACATCATCTAGTTTGTTTTCTGGCTTTGTATCCCTCATCAAGATCACTCTTGAAAACCAACCACCACAAATCCTATGGTGCACCTCCTATCATCCAAATCACCTACCACATCCGCATCTACAAACCCATGTAGAAAATAACTTGACCCTACATAGCATGTGCACCTGCTGCTGGTCCCTCTTAGATATCTAAGAATCCACTGAACTGCCCTCTAGTGCTTCTTTCCCATATTGACCACAAACTTGCTGACAATACCCACTGCTTGGGCAAACTCAGGTCTAGTACATACCATGTACTTAACCTCATTATGTGAATCAGGACACTGTCCATAGAACTGTCCAACCATAGACATGCTAACCGGTTTCACACAATCATCTGGAGACAAAATCAACCTGTGACCTTCCATGTCTCTAGAACACACTCATGCCAAAGAATCTTGCTGCTCCCAGATTCCTCATGACACACCTCTGAACTAGCTTTACCTTTAGTTCAGCAACTCCCTACATATGCGACCCTGCAACAAGCACACCATATAGTAACAAGATAATGTAGTTAATATTATCCAACTTGGTAAAGAGAAACATAATGGTTAAACCTCCACTATCTTACAGCTTACTCAAGACCATATACGTTGGCCTTCTGTCTCACATGTCCATTCTCACTCTTCTTTATCCTGAAAATCCATTCGTCTCTCAGTGCTTTCTTCCAGCTAACAACTCTACCAAAAAATCCCATTTGGTTCTTCTCCAAGGAATCACATTCCTCATCCATGCCAAGCTCCCACTATTTCCTGGATTCTACCTGATCTACTTCTTTAATAACTTCCTTGTTCTTGACCATCAGTGAGCAACAAGTAGTGTAAAGAAGGGAAATGATGAACTTGAGGCTTACTTACCCTTTCAGTCCTCCATATGGGCACTTGAGACTCCTTGACAGCTTGTTGTCCACCCAAAATCTGTCTCAGTGATCGATGTCAATCACATCTCAGTCTACACCTGACTGACATCGGTTCCATATGACTACCTCATCACCGACGTCGGTTCCCTGACCCATGCCATTGTTTATTTGTCTAGAGTCACAGACATCGGGCTACACATAGCCAACGTTGGTCCCTATCTGGATGCTGATGTTAGTTTTATAACCGACGTCGGTCTCTATGTTTTACTTGTGAGTGATGACTTCTACCTACGAGCTCCTTTTGGATCAAACCCTTGTCCATATCAACCTTGCTCTACTCAAAATTATTCAGCCCCTTGCACTGATCGCTGTCCATCATCTTCTCCTTGAAAACCAAGGATTTTCTATTCTTGTCATGAACATCAGATTTCTCAAGAAATGTCACTTTCTTCCTTTGCTTATAGAAATCTCGATCCCTGCTTTTCAAATCTGAAAGCATAACCTTTGACTCAAGAACATGCATCCCCTTCTTATTCATGTGACCAAGCCTATTAAGCCACATCTTTAAATCTACAGCTGAAGTAGATAAACCAGAAGGAGAATCAATAATACAAGTAGATAGATAAAGCGTACCTACTTTCTTACCTCTTGCAACAACAAGTGCACCCTTAGAAACTTTCCAAGAGTCCACTGTGAGAGTTGCTATGCAACCCTCATCACCCAACTTTCCAATAGAAATCAAATTCTGTTTTAGGACTAGGACATGCATGACCTCCTTCAACACCCATGTGTTTCCTGTCTGCAATTTTAGCTTCACTTTCCCTTTGCCAACCATTTGACAAGGCTTACCATCCCCTAAATAAATTTCTCCAAAGTCTCCCTGGACATATTCATGAAAAAATTCCCTATTTGGGGATGCATGGAAAGAGGCACCAGAATCTAAAACCCAAGATTCTAATTTATCCAAGGAACATACCAGAGCATCTTGTGCAACAAAATTTGCAACATCTGCTTCTTCATGTCCTTCATGCTGATCTTCAACCAACCAATAATATTTCTTTCTGTGCCCTGCCTTTCCACAATTCTAGCAAGTTATTCTGCCATACCTAGACTTGGATCTCCTGCCTATCTTGGACCTTGATCTCCCATGCTCGATCTTCTCTCTTTGCCTTCCCATGCTTTCAACACTCAAACCATTCCCTGATGATTCACCTGTGCTTTTCTTGCAAATTTCTTCATTCAAGATTACACTCACAACATCATCCACTTTTAAGATTTTTGAAGCAGATGCAATATTACTAACTGCCATTACCAAACTCTCCCAACTTTCAGGTAATGAGCATAAGATTAAGAGAGCCTTAATTTCATCATAAAAAACAATATTGACTAAATTTAACTAGTTTACCAAACCATGGAAATCACTAAGATGACTATGTACAGATCCACCTTCCAACATTTGCAAATTAAATAATTGCTTCATAAGAAATACCTTATTCGAAGCTGAGGGTTTTTCATAGAAATTTGCCAAAGATTCCATAAACTCTATTGTTGTCTTAGCCTATGATAAGTTGGAAATCACAGATGATGCAAGGCTCAACCTTACAGATCCCAGAGCCTTTCGATCAAGAACATTCCATTCTTCATCCTTCATATCTATGGGCTTGCATGCAACCCCACCCAATGGTAGGTACAAATCTTTCTGATACAAATAATCTTCTATCTGCATCCTCCATAATTGATATTTCTTGCCATTAAAATTCTCCATTTGTAGCTTACTTTCTTCTGCCATTGCTCTACACCCACTCAAACAGAAACCCCTGTGAGTGACCTGTAATCAACAAACACTAACTAGATCTGATACAACTTGTTAGTAACCCAACCAAAAGCTTTGATACCAATTGATGGGGTAATCTAGAACATAAATGCTCTGATAACACTTGTTAGGATCTTTCTCCTCAATAAGAACATAATATGATTACCTTGTATAAGCAACTAAACACAGAATTATACCAAAATGAACAAGTAACTAGAATTCACAAATAGCACAGAATATGAGAGACAATACACAATCTTGTATTAATTCTCATCCAGAAAGAAAATACAATAAAGAAGATGCCACTTCTTCTCACACCTCTGTGAGGCTTCCCACACCTCAAGGGCTCCCAGTAATTCTCAATCAAGAGTTCACTCTCCTACCAAAAATGGTCCCAACACACAACTCAAACACAGAGTTGGTGTTCACCTCCAACCAGTTAGTAATAACACTACCAGTACAAAAGTACTCAAAGTACTTCAAGTATATCTCCCATGAACTTGCAACAACCTACAACTCAAATGATCTTACTTACACATGTAAATCTACCATGAACTTGCAACAACCTGCAATTCAAATGATCTTACAATTGGAAGGATCTACCTTGCCTTCCTCTATTGCTCTTCATTACAATACATGCCAATGGGTCTATAAATAGATCCCATACTAAACAATAACTTAGACTTCCTAATTTACAATAATTAGACATGCAGCTCAAGACTCGAAATAGTCTTTACATGCAAACAACTGGTTCAAAAAACTAACTGTTCATGGAACGAATAGTTCTGGAATTGTATAGGTGACTGACGTCAGTCCCTATTTGCCTGGAGATGACCGATGTCAGTTGATTCCTGCCGATGTCAGTTGCCCTTCTATTCACCCCTGACCGATGTCAGTTGGCCTAACTAACACTAGTGTCTGTGACACTTAGCAACCTCCTCCATGTTTTCATCAGATGAAGCTTTTAGCTCCACAACCTAACAAAACATAGAATATAAGTGTTGAGGCCAAGGAAGGCATCTATAAACTATTTATATTGAGCTTGCTCAAAGGAGGTTTCCCCCTTGATGTAGCCTATATAATCCATTTAGTGCTTTTTCTCATTTTATAATTCTATTATTTTGTGCATTATTATTGACTTGTTGTAGGAGGATCCTCTCATCTAGTATCATAGCACTTTCTAGGGCCAAATTTTTTTCCTTCAGAAAGTCTTTACTCTATTCTTCTATATAATTTATTTAACTAATTTTTCATAAATAACTCTATTCTATTTCATAATTTATTTAATTATTTTCTTATGACACACTAATTTATATTAGATCAATGTAAAAACCTAATCATATAACTATGGGAAGTGCTTGGGTGAAATTCCTAAAATGCATTGTGAGGATTACCATAAGAACCCCAAAGTAGTTGGTCCATTGAGAGAACCTGCCAACAAAATGGGCAATGGCCCCTTATTGATTGAGTAGTTCCCATCTATGAGGAAAACCAAGAGCTATTGCTGAGAGATAAATTTATGGACAACAAATTTTTGGAGAGTTTTACTCACTTATATGACATTGGTGGCCATAGTGATATCTTTAAACCCTTAGGCAACCATTGAAACCTGGGGCCCATTTCTATCAGTTTAAAAATATTACCATAGAGTATGAAAAAACTTGCCATATTAGATCTTTAGACTCATCATACTAGTTTCATCATATTCTTAGTAATGTGTAAGAAAACTACCATATCATATCTTTAGTAGAGTAGCAGCAACCTTAGCATACTAGTTTTAGCATATTACTAGCAGAGTATCAAAAAAATGCCATATCAAATTTGTAGACTTGTTTTCACATATTCCTAATAGACATGTATTATAGAGCACAGTAACCAGAACTTGAGCATAGAAGAATTTTTTTTGCATATTCCATCTATAGCCTTGTTGATCCTCAAATTCTATCTAAACACCAAAAATTCCATAAGATGTTCAAACAAACTGGTCTCTTTGTACCTATAAGATGTTCAATGATGGTCTTGTTTATATTAAGCGAGAATAGAACTTTTTCTCTCTCCAAAGAATTATGAGAAACACTAGATCCTTAAAAATGCATCTATGGAACCCTCAAAACATCCTTTATCACCTCAATGACCTGTAAACACTATTTTCATCTTAACCACATAAAAAATATATTCCTAAATCTCTGAAGCATCTCACACATGCTCCCCCTATCACCATGCACACCTTGTTCCACTAGAATTTGATCAATATATTAAACCATAATCCATAATAATATAGACCTTTTATACCACATTGGAAAGCCTCTAATGACCTTAGGAATAATTTCAAACATATTAACTACTTCAACCAATCTTCCCATTGTCTCATCATGCAATCCTCTATACAAACTTCAACCATGACCTAGATCATGTAAATAACTAGACTTCTTAGTAATTTTCAAATTATCTCTTTCTATACTAAGACTGATGCAAACACTTTCTTATCATGCAATATCTACCAAGACTCAATAAGCATCCACCATTATTTCTTCTTCCATAAGCTGATAAACAAACTGATCTTGCAACTCACCTTCATAAGCTTAGCCATCTTATGCTTCTAGGATTACCTTCAAGATTTCAAGCCTTCTTTAATGGACCAGATATGATACCAATTTTTATAATCACAACTACTAGGGGGGAGGTGAATCAGTTTACAAATCTTTCTTTTAATTTTATATACCATTCATTAACATTTCAAACCAATGTAGTAATCAAACAATGCATAGAGAAGAAATCACATAAACATCAAACAAGATATCAACACATGAACACAAGAGATATGTGAGAAACCCTCATGGGGGATAAAAACTAATGGCACACCAATTGTACTATATTCCTATAAGTAATGGATCAATATTTAGTAAGGCACCAACCCCACAAGTTGTACCAACCCCTTACGATTCAAGCACCAACTTAACTAATGCTTTACCAAGCTCCAAATTGTAAAGAGGCACCAACCCATGAGGTGACTTAGAAACAACTTAGACACTTAAAGGAAACTTATGGAAGATCCAACCTATAAGTTAGATATCACTCTCTCTTTACTAAGCACCAACTTAGCTAAGACAAACTTGGTCACCTTCACAAATATTCCTTTCTTCTACTTTGCTCAAATAGTCTACATATGGCTTGATTAAGTCATATGACCTTAATATTTAGATTCAAAACATATGTTTTATATTCATGATTGATCATTTATTACCATATAAAGGTCTCCATTACCTCATTTTTATTTTCAAGGTATTATTTTATTCTCTTACACACATTCCCTTAACTAGCCCAAATAGGCCTATTATGCCTTGTACTTATACCAGACTCTTACTCTCACCCACCTTGGTCAACCAAACATCTTTTAACAATTGGATCGCCATATAAATATTTCAATACAACGTTTCACAAGTAAAACACTCACTACATAGGTTGGTCATTACTCATAAGGACCAAAACCACCATTAGGCCTAATAGAGACCTAATACAATTCAGCCTTCTTAAGGCACACGTTTCACCTTGACCACCTTGGAACATTGTAATACTTATCACATGAATTAAAAACTTCACATATAATATAATTATACCATTTATAATCTCACCTTGTGTCCCTAACACCATTTATCTCAATTTACTCCTTCAATCACACCATTATGTATACTTGCTATTAACCCTTCTCACTGCCAGAAAGTATGTCCTAAGTATCTTAAGTATACACTTAATTTTTCCATTTCACCACACTAAAAAATAACATGGATATAACCTTAATTACATTAGGTTCATCACCAAGTCCATTATATTTCACAAAATAGGGCAAAATACCTTAAACTGATCAACTTCATATGCTCATTCAGAACTACGCAAAGATTCAAAACCCCAGTCAAGAGCCTTTGACTGTTCACACCTTTATAAGAGTTTATCATGAATAAAAATAATTTAAAAATATGATATGATACCTTTATAACAAATTTATTTTTATTAAATCCTTCAAACCTTTTCAAATCACCCCAAACTCATCTCTTCTATATGACTACTCAAAATTGGCTAAATGTTCCAAAACATAGTCACGTATAATGTTGTTTTAAACTCATTTAAGGATAATTAAAATACATATAATTTAAATTAATAATTATTATTATACATATATACCATAATCCAATAGATATATCATAATATTTAGTGTTAATTATTGGTATTACAGACTAATTTGTTAGGCTTCTCTCTCACATTGTTTATACGGCCAAAAAACCCATTTTAGATTCTATATTACAACTCCTTACATTGAATTTACATATTATATAAATAATATATAGTTAATATTATATATATATATATATAAACATCAAAATGTTCATTAGATACATTAAATCATGATATAACATCTCAAACTCATCACTTCATCTTGCATACTCAAAATTACCATTCTGCCTTGAGAAAAGGTCATGATGAACTTGCATTCCAACCCCTATGTAGACACATTTAGGAATTATTAATACATGTGTGATATCCTATGAGACCTATATATCACTCTCATATACAAAAACAACATGGTATTATTACAATAATTCAACATATAGACCCATTACAAAACCTTACTAGACACAATCTTAACTCACTTAGACTAGTCATTTTGGCTTAAGCAATTTCACCATCAATAAATATATATAAAACATAAGGAAATATCATAAAATTCCCAAGACACTCATCCATTCACTTATAATCATTACTCCTTCATGATAATTTGACAATAACCTTTAACTCATCTTCACTTAAATTTGCACTAAACTGCTTCACTAGGCCTACTAGCTACTGGCCATCTTACAACATAAAATTTTCACACTTGAAGCTCTATACCAAATTATAAATCTATATTTTTATAAAATTTAATCCAAAATATTAAAACTCCATTCATTGTGTAGCTTTGACTAAGTCAACCCTTCCTTTTCTATCAATTTTTTGAGAAATGAGGTATTTCATATAGCTTCCACTTACTCTCCTAAACAATTAATGCCACCTAGAGGTACCTGGTACAGTAATCTACATGATCCAATCATAAAACTATCCTTACCAATACATTATGGGCATTCACAAACAAAATGTTCACCATTAGGTCACCATAAGGGTTTTAGACCAATTTTCATTCTTAACATTTGTTCATAAAACTATGACAATGAAATTAAATCCTAATACATATAAAACATTTTTAGGACCCTTTTACATCTCTCCCCAAGATCTCAGCTTCCCATGTAATACTCACATGTGCCAAAAATCATCAAAAGTTCCTTCTTAGGTCTTCATCTCTTCATTATGCACACATAAGAGACCTTCAAACTCATTTTGATGCTCTCTTCTTCAACTTATGACCTCAAAATTCATGATCACTCTTGAAACAACCTATCACACCTCAATCCATGCTTGTGTGATCTCAAAAGTTTTATGAAATAGTCTTGACATGGAAAAATAAATAAATTGTAGAATAAAAGAGTTGTATGTATTAAAAAAACTCATTAAAATAGAGAGTTTGGTGAGATTATAGTGGGATGTGCCATTGAAACTACCTCCATATTTAGGAGAGATAGAGTTATATGTTGTTTAAAATATATTTAATAAGATAAGATATTTTCATCCACCCCAAATTACTTGTGCCTATGCACATTTCAGAGCCTTCAACTCTTCACCAAAATGGGGTAACACCCACATTTGGTATCAAAGTAGGCCCATCCTGGACCTCTCTATATTTTTTTAGCCTTAAGCTTCACAAGTTTGAGTAGTGAAGACCATGGTTAGGTGTCTTTGCATATAATAAGCCTTTCATCATTTGGGATATTGAACTAGTAGTACAGACCACATGATGAATTCAACATCATTTCTTGATGATATATATATATATATATATATATATATATATATATATATATATATATATATATATATATATATATATATATATTGGACTTTTTTGTTTTTGGACTGAGCTGTACATAGGCATATTTTTTGGGACCAGATCCTTACATGAGGAGGATTTCAACATAAAGGTTTGCCTAAACTATCGATTGGATTCTTGTTTCAACAAAATATAACCATGGATTCAAATATACCTAAAATGTCAATGAGTATTTTTGATCTACATTGTATCAGTGTGGCTCTTTATTGAGTAGGCTCAATCTTGGTTGAATGGTAAGATTTGACACTCGATAGTCATCAAATGCCCCACTACATTCACCCTTATAGTGCCATGATGAACCTGGTATGATCATCTTCCATCAAATACCTACTCCACAGCTCATCATTCTTTACTTGAGCCTTGTTATATTCTCCTCGCCATTTGCCATCTAGCTCTTCACATGATAGTCTCCTTGACTATGATCTTCTCCCTCCAAATCATCATCCAACCTCACAAAACTAGACTTCGACTCACCACTCCATGGATTTATCTGTTCCTCATCCACCTTGACTGCTTTAAAACAATTTTTGGTTTTATTCTTTTAGATATCTTTTTAGCTTTTACATTAACAATTTTAGGTTTGTTTTATTAATAATGTTTTATTTTAGATTTTTTATTTTATGGTATGTGTTAAGCATTTAGAGTTTTATAAATTTTTAGATTTTATTATAAATTTTTATTTGTTTATGTTTTGTATAATTTTAATTTTATATTAAATATTTTTTTTATGATTTTATAAGTAATGGTTCTTGATTTTTTAAAGTAATTATTTTATTTTATATTTAGTTCCTTTTAAGTTTTGTTTTTATTAGTTTAGTGTCAGTTTTTATTTATTAAAATCTTAAATTTTTTTGTTTTTATTAAGTCAAGTTTTAAGTAAATTATTCTCTCAAAGTCATGTCATTTAGTTTTAATTGGCATTGCTTTTATAAGTCTTTATTAAGAGTCATATTTATATTATTCAAAAATCAGAAGTGTTAAAGTTATTGTCAAAAATTGTTTTGTCTTTAATTTTCATATCTAATGTTTAGAGTCACCTTTAATTTTTGAGTCAAGTCCATTCTAAACTACAATCTTCATAATTCCAATAAGGCATTTTTCAATTAAATGGGATTGTTTGTAACATAATGCATTATCAGTTGAAACCAACATTCAAATTTGTCGACCCATGTTAGAACTAGGGGTGAATAAGAAAGTAGTCCTAACATGGAAAAATAAATAAATTATATAATGAAAGAGCTATTGTATGTATAAAAATAGCTCATTAAAATAGAGATTTTGGTGAGGTTATTTTGGGATGTACTATTGAAACTATCTCCATATTTAAGAGAGATGACACTATATGTATGTTTCAAATACATGGAATAAGATAATTTATATTGATTGGCCCCAAATTATTTATGCATGTACACATTTCATAGCCTTTGTATATTCATAAAAATGGGTAACACCCAAAACAAGCCTCCAAACCTAATAATGATACCTCAATCTGCTACCTAGGGTCTTAGGATAAGGTCTATGAGAAGACAACCAATGAATAACATACCCCTTTGGCTCACTCTCAAAGTCATGCGACTGGCTCAACATATTTTTCACATGCTCTAACACTTTATTTTACATATTCAATCTCATACACATCTATATCACCACCATCATGCCTTTATAAGACATATTCATGCTCAAGAATAACTCCATTCACATAGACCTACTAGGAACCATACCACTTTGAGAACTTCTTGCCATTGCAGATGCAATCCAAGACTCATTATCATGCCAAAAAACCTCATGCCATGCTCAACTACTTCCACACATCTTATCACAAGCCTTAACTCACTTACTCCACTAGGCTTCACTATGCATGCCTTTACCAAGACAAGACTAGGTTTCACAAAACACCATATATCTTCACAAGATCACTTCTGGGACATCATTGATACTCAATTTACCTTTGACATTATTTCCTCAAACACAATAATAGGAATATACCTCAACACAACCAAGTAATATGGTAATGATGTAATTTCCAATGTATATGGCATTTCAGGCTACAATGAATGTATTATGGAGTAATAATTGATTCAAGATTATAGAAATTGAGAGAAAAGAGAAGAAAGAGAAACATTAAAGAGGAAATTGAGAGAAATAGAGATGAGAAAAAATATTTTATATATTATCTAGGATGGTATTTTAGTGGCATTATTAAATTTTTTTGATTATAATATTTGATCTTAAAAAGGGTGGTCTTATCTTCTCATATTGCTTGTATAATTGTTATTTATTACAAAAATTGGATTAAAGGCATCCAAGCTAAACACTAATGAGAAATATAGTGTATAAGTTAAATAAAATTGGATTGAAAGACTATAAATTATTGAATTATGTCTACTGTTTGTTTACCTATTATTGGTGTGGTTGATGAAATGCCTTAAAACATGTAGGAAAATTATCTAGAAAGAGTGGTATGGGAGCAAAAAAACATAATAAGGATTATTTATATACGCAACATGAGATTCAAATATGAAAAATCTTATGATCTATGGACTTGCATCCCATTGGTTCATTTAATTTTGTTTGGATTGATTTTCTTATTTTTTAAAGTTTTTAAAAGATTACATTAAAGAATTTGGTGAACCTTATGTCTTTTTTTTATTATGTAGGTACACCTATTAAAGAAATTAGTGGAAGATGTTTAGAGTCACTATTTTGAACTTTTAAAATTATTATGAAGACAAAGTGGATGTATACTTGCACGAGTAGTTTTGAAAGTTTGCACATGTTGATATATTAAGTTGATAAGTTTTTGACTATTGATAGTAACAAAAAGGACATCAATATAAAAATCTATGTTATAGAACTCAATATTTTCATTTACTCATGCAAATCTTAAATTTATATAGTTGTAGTTGTAATATAATTTACTAACAATAGTAAAATATCTTGTGTACAAGTTTAATATTTCATATGAATCAGGGTAGAATATCAATGCTCAACTATTGGGTACATAAATATTTTTGTAATTAATGAAAATTTCATTTAATTTTAATAAAATTTTATTCAATATTTGGGCCTCATATCCCCAAATATTCTCTCAACTATCATATCTCGCTCAACTATTGGATCTTCTCCCTTAGTGAGCATTCAAAAAATGATGGTGGTTGAGGGGAGATGCCTCCCCAATTAAAAAATGGATTATTCAATGAACATTTTTGTATTTTTTTTATTCCATGAATTAAAATAATGGATTATTCAATAACAATAGGATATAAGGATTTTAGAGTTTTAGAATCAATTTCAAGAAACACATTTCAATTTATAAAATTAGAATAAGAGAGGGGATGCCAAACACATAAATATATTCAAGCACAATTAAGAAAACATTATGTTAATAGGGGGTCACTTCTATTAAGGCATCAATTCTATTAGGATAAGAATCATGGTATATTGTATTTTTTTTTGTCACAAATTAAGTCTTCCAACCAATTTCCATAATAAGTTTTATTATGCAGATATGTAGATTTTAGAGTTGTACAAGAAATTTCAAGATAAAAAAATTATGTGTATCCAACTTGAAATAGAAAACCACTTTTTATAAGTTTGTTATAATGGGATTTTTAGAATTTTTTTTTTTGTAAAAACCAAAGAAGAGGGGAGTGAAAAACATACACATGCATAACCAATCAACCATTTTATTATTAGGAGAACAAATTCCATTTTGGTATCTATAAATAGTAAATTATTATATTAATAAGAGGGCAAGATCCATTGTAGCATCACCCCCACTAGCATAAGGATCATGGTAAATTGGGTTTGTATGTTGCCACAAACCAAAGCTTCTGTCCAATGTGGTATTAAGTCTTTATGAATATAAATAATAATTTTATAGTCATAGAATCACCTTCAAGATGCATAATTTTAATTCTTGTTTTGATTAAAGTAAACCCACCTTTAAGAGTTGGTGTAGAATATAACCCCAAACATAGTAGGAGTTTTGGGTCTCTAAAAATAAGACAAACAAGGCTTAGAAAATGAATATCTAGGATAAAATAACTTCATAATTCAATGCTAGGGCCCAATAAAGATACCCCACAAAGTTAGTGATAACTAAGT
Source organism: Torreya grandis (assembly GCA_037957365.1). NCBI lineage: Eukaryota > Viridiplantae > Streptophyta > Pinopsida > Cupressales > Taxaceae > Torreya > Torreya grandis. Next base: position 5,377,934 of record JARHVA010000445.1, read on the forward strand.
ACACTAAAGGGACACAATGTCATCATGGAGTAAGAACTAATAAGTAGATTGAATAGAGTGGAACTAATACAAATCCAAAGTAATCAACCAAGACAAGAATTTGAAAATTGAAATGAGTTTTATTTAAGTTTTCATCCAAACAAAAAATAAATACCCAACAACTATGTGTACACTAGGCTTACCTGAGCCAATTGGAAAGATGTAACACAAGAGACTAGTCTGAAAGTCAAGAATATGGCAAACCCCAAAATTTGAAATTAAAATTGGAACAAACTTAGGAATACAACCCAATGAAAAATTAGCTTTATCAATCCCTCAAATACGCCAACCCATGATCAAATCCTTGTGACCATTGCTATAATAAAAGTAGTTGATACATCAAAAAAAATTAAATCTATCCCCCAGACTAGAAACATGAATTTTAGACACATTGAATGTCATAGTAACAGATTAAGGATCTAAATTTGTGTGTGAAAAATAATACATCACTTTCCATTTCAATGATGGAGTTCTTCCATTTTTATTATTGATTTTACCCTGAACAACACTGTCCATCACCATCTTCTTCTTTAGATTTTGATTCTACAATTCTTGGTACGTGTAAACTATTCCATTTCCATTGACAATGGGTGAGTAGGCCCATCCATGAGAGAAATTGGTTTAGGATGTATTTGGAAAGATAAATCAATGTACAAAAAGGATTTTAGTTCTTTAAATGGGTTTGATTCTTAATAAGATCCCTAAGTAGCATTACTAATGTTAGTAGAGGTTAGTCCCCTTACGACTTGGGTGGACTAGAGACCAACTTATATTGAGTGAAGACTTTACTATGGGGATTATAATTAGAGTAGAATGGGATAAGTACCTTTAGAGGCTGATAACTATTGAGTCTTTCTTCCTAAATTATTCACCTTTCCCCCCCTCCTTATCTGGTAAATCATCCTTTCATCGACCCTCTGTCATTCCTCCCACCATGCTAGAGGGTATTTAAACATCTTATATTCCTATTGACTACTAATTTATCACTACTTTTTGCTGAAGCAAGACCTTTTTATTGGATCTCTAAAATTTTAGACATACTTTGAGATCATGCTTTTTCATTAAAACTGAGTTTACTATGAATGAACTTACCTACCTTAGAAACTAGGTTTTGTTCATGATTCTTCCAAAGAATTTTAATATTATTGCTGCAGCTACCCATTTCCTTTAATAATTATCTCTTTCTTAAGAAGATATGTAGGGGGGTTGACCTTAATATTTTTCTTTTACATCATTATTTACTTCCCCTTAATATCTCTAGGGGGATCATCATTAGGTATTTGTATTTTTTTCAAATCTATGAGCTTTTAGGACCTCTAAACTATCTACTCTAGATAGAGATTTATCATATTTCTTAGATAAAGTATCTACTATATTTTTATTGGTTCATCTTCCCTTCACTTGATATTTTTTCTCATTGTTACTAGCTTTAAGGACCTCCTTGATATTTTCTACCTGCCCTTCAACTAAGTTGTCAATACTCTTATGCCAAAAAATTAACAGTTGGGCCTAATATACCTAGAACTTCCATAAAAAATTTCTTATTTCCAAACACAAAATTTAGATATTAAAGTGATGGAATTAAGATGGGTTTTATCCTAACCCACATTAACACAAAATATGGAAAAGTTTAGTTTGCTTTGAGTTTTGGTGGCAGAGTTGATGGTCACTAAAAAACCCATTGCCCTAGCTATACCCCTGAAGCTATTTTCAATTTTGAACTCTAGAGGGAGATTTGAGAATCTTACCCAAAAAGACACAAATTTAATAGGTTCCTTTAATGGATTAAACACTAGCTTTTATTTATGAAATTCCAATAAAGAGTTTATAAAGAACCATTTTTCTCCATGCAGAATGTTAAGGCAATCATCTTGGTTCAAAAAAAATAGAAAAAATCATTTTCCATGGCCACCATTTCAACAATACCTTTTAGGTTCAACTTTATCTACAACCTCATCCGAGATTTATAACTATGTAACATTTCCTAAAATAAGAGGATTCAATGTAGTATGACTGCCATCAAATACCCCTTCAATACCTATCCCCAGTAATCTATTTAGGAGATCACCCACTGTCCTTCTTGATACATCCCTATCCTCACCTTCACCATCTCAGTCCTTAGTTATCATATTTATTGCCTTCTCATCACCATCACCTTTCGTTATACCTTACATCGCCTAAAACATATTTTCAAATTCTTGTTGTAAAGGGATTTTTTTTCCCCAAAATTAAGGATAGTAGACATTGAGAAATCAAATATATTGTGTTAGTAAGAGCCCTAATTCCATTGTGGAATCATGCCCATTGTCATAACTATCATTATATACTCAACTTGTATATAATCAAGGACCAAATCATCTAGCCAATATGGGATTAAGTTTATATGTGTGTGTGTGTGTGTGTGTGGATATAGAATAAAGAATAAGTTGGAGATTCATTACAAAAATGATAGCACAACATGTTGAATCCCATTTTGAAAATTAAAGTAGTGACATCACCAAGTGTATTGGTTACACATAAGCAAATCTAATATTGAGAAGTGAAAATGTGGTGGTCAATAAAAATAAAGTGGTGACTCAAAATGCGAAAGATGAAAGACATGGAGATAAAATAATTTAGTCCCTCTTAGTTATAACAAAAAGGGAGATGTGCATGTGGTACAAAGGTGTAAAATGGGAAATTGTATTTTAACCATGGACATAAATTTTAAATCTATATTAACATGTTTAAATAAAATTCATAACCAACCCTTACCTTAATTTATTTATAGTTAAATGGATGCTATGACTACATTTTCCTATGGATATAAGTTTGTTATTATAAAATATAATTGAAGCAACGGAAAGCTCCACCTAAATAATGAAGCCCTGTCAATTGTAGTTCCAATATGGAGCATATATTCTCTTGTTAAAATATGATAACTTTTCATGTGATGGCATCCATTTTGATGTTGGTATAACATAACCCAATACATAGTGGCTTTGGTGAAGTAATATTTTGATAATTTGATAAATCCATTTGTGGAAAATGTGAATGTTTAGGTTAATTTCATTACCCTACCATTGTTTAAATTTATGGAATTAAGTTTTAATGATCATTAAAACATTCATAAGGTTGTTAGAAAATAATTGTGTGAGCTCCCATTTAAAAATTTACACCAAGCATTAAGTCTTCTTAAGGTTACAAGATGAAGAACCTTAGTTATGATTAACCATTCCTTTGAAAATGTGGGTGACCCATTAAAGCTTTAGGTTGGAATATAAACCATGATTTACATGGATTCTCTTATATGGTATTATTTTAAATTAATATAACACTATATAAGGTGAATATCTTAGATAGAGTGACACCTTAGTGTGAAAAAAAATTATAAATTTCTTAGTTGAGCATTCAACATAATTTAGTTGTGTGTGATTTATTTTTCATTGAAATTTGAGGTTATATTTGTTAATCATCTCTTCTATTATACAATGAAGTGAGTTTGATTCCCTTTTTTAAAACTCAATGAATGTGTTTTCATAGTTGTATTGTGAATGAATTTCCTTGGCGCCAATTTGTGTGCTAAATTATTGTGATTATTTCATTTATTTTCTAATATCCCTTGTATGTGATATTGTTTACTTTGTGATCTCTTGTTGTGTTGAACACATCAAGATCTTGGGTGAACATTGTATGCAAACATTTTCTTAAATTTAAAATAAATTTATAAATGAATGGTTATTCATATACATAGTTAATTATGTGAAAATAATTCATTAATGAAATTCCTCTTATTTGAGATGCATAATTATGATATTTACATCCTTGTGTACTAATTTATGTGTGATGGAGAAGGAAGTGGAGAAGATGTTACAAAAATCAGTGTTTACCCTCATTAGATGACAATGTGCCTATTTTTTTCATAGGATGAGTGCTTAATTATTTATCTATATAGATGCCTTTTATTTCACTAACCAAAATTTATGTATACTAGCTCTTAGGTTGGTATATAAGGTGGGATAAATATACCGTGCTCGTTAGTATACGATGGGGGATAAATATACTAGGTGTAAGTGTATGTTAAATTTGTGTTGATTGTGTATATTTTAATCTATGTTCATGGTGTTAATTATATACACTATTGATCTGCATACTAATGTGTGTATGTTGCTAAGTATATTCTAGTTTTGTATGACGTTATGTGCAAGTCAATATGTATATGATGATAACATATATATTATGACATGTGTATGTTTATTACATATTCTTATGGTATTTCATTTAAGGATTAAAATTTCTCTTAATTGTGTAGAAGATCACTATTCTTGGATGTGTATTCCAATTATGATGAGTCATTGAGCCATCAATTTCTTGTGAATATTAAGTTATATGGGTGGATGTTATATACATGGCTGATCTCTGTGATTGTGAAATGGGTTAAAAATTTATAAAATAAAATAATAAATGGATGAGTAAGGCCAAATGAGTAGTTTTTGAGTGAGATTGGTTGATCCAATAAGCATAGTGTGCATACGAGAATGTATTTTTGACTATTGTAATTACCCATGTGTGATATATGTTTGATCTATGATGATTTGAATATTGAAATTTCCCATGTGTGATGATTATTTTCTCTATGTTGATTTGGGTACTATAATGATGGATGATTTCTATATGAAATTGTTTGTTGCAATCACCCATGTGTGATGGATGTTTACTCAATGATGATTTTATTATTGCAACTTCTCATGTGTGAGACTAATGTTTTCTCTATGGTTTTTTATAGTAGAAATTTCACATGTATAGTGGATGTTTACTATGAATTCACATAATGAATGTGATTTATATATTCTTCTCTTTATATTTTCCAACCTCTATTTTTTTCTTTGGATGAAGTGTTGACGAAGAAGATTAATTTTTTTAAGGGTGGTAATTCACGCTATAAAATTAAGGTCTCTATTATGTGATAAGCGAGGGGTTATAATCAAATGATTCACATTCACATGCATTCATGTGTGTGTATTTATATATGCATTAATGTTTGTATATATGTATATGTGTATGTATGTATGAAAATATGTCTGTATGTGTGTGTGTACACACACACACATATCTATATATGTGTTGATGCTTTGAAATTTACCATAGGTTCTCTTCAGTGTTGATGAACACTAATCATATTAGGATTTGAAAAATCCAAGGCATGAGTTGCATTTTTTGATAATTTAATGATGTCTATGGTGGAAATAGAAGCAAAGTATGAGAACTATTCACAATATTTGTTTGATTTAGTGGTTGGGAGCCACTAGGGTTTAATTTTTTAGATTCTCAATAGTTTTCGATGACTTAGAAGATAAACTAAATGAGTATTAACAATTATCTTTCAGAAATAGTGAATCTTCATAAAAATGAGAAAATAGAAGTGTAAAGTAAGAAAGAAACCTGATTGCAGGTTTTCATCTCAAATATTATTACAAAATTCTAATTACTTTGAGCACATTTGAACCAATTTATATTATAAAACAACATAAACTCAAATTATATCACAAATCAAGAAAAATTCAAAGGAAAAATATGAATCATAAGTAAGAACCAAATTTACTTTAAATAGTTGCTATTATGATTTGAATAACCTAAGTACATACAAATACAGAGCAAATAAAATGAAGTATTCTTGAGATGTTTACAGTAAATTTAGCATTTAGCAAAAATTAACAACCCTATGAAAAATAATTTAAGTTAAAACAAGAATCATAATTTAAATTCAAGATGACTATCTATAATTGAGAGGTAGCATGGGCATTTAACAAAACTATATAGACAATCTTTTCTTTTCAGAATTCCTTAGTTGTATTAAATATCCCTAGTATACAATTGCTCAAAAACTCTCCCTTAAAAATGGTAACCATCTACATATTTATAGGAAACAAAGGTGGTTAACCAATTAAATTTAAAAATATCCACATGTGGATAAGGACATTTTTCCTTGATATAAAGATACAATGTGGAAGGTCACATGTCAACTTGACAAGAAAGAGTATATGCTAATAGACTAGCATATACTTTATAAAAATAGCATATTATTCTAGGAATTTGATTGGTGGGCCCTTCAATTAGCCCTATTTTAGGAAGTATTTCACCTTGGTATATTTCTCCTTGATTAATTCAAAATCCACTATAGGTTTCCTTAGAAAATTCTCTTCTTGATCTACCAACTTGTCAAATTCATTATTAGCCTGAGATATAAGTTCCTTGGTACATTGTGCTTCTAAAATTTGCTTCCCTATAGAAATAATGATATCAAGGATCTTTTGGTTGTCCTTGGTTAAATGACATTTGTTGTCTCTAATGATATATATGTGAACACCAACCTTTTGTTTGAATTATTCATCACTAATAAGGCCCATAGTAGTGGTTTAAGAAGGGTTATCTAATAGATTCCCTAAAAGTTTTTCAATCTAGGTTACCAAGCATGTGTCTTTCTTGATTAAGTCATTAACATCATTACTCCAAGTGATCAAATACTATTTTTTATCCATCAAAACTACCATGAAGATGTACAAATGTCTAATTTTGATCATATTTAACTCTAATGCCTACTTTGTCTTATGTACCTTGATAAGCTCCTCCATCTGAGCTTGATAATTCTGCCATTGAGTGATTAAGGCTTCTATCATCTTAGTTTTATGGTTCAAATCACTTAATCTAAGCTTGATGCTTTGAAAATTCTCAAATTCATCCATCAAATATTTATTCATCACTTGTAATACATCCTCAAGAATTGAAAGGAGGACATGAGCTTCTAAATCTTGTTTTTCTTTCTCCAAGTTGAGAATCATCTATTTCATTCCCTAAATTCTAGCCAAGGTCATGGTTGATTGGGCCAGTACCATACTAGCTAAATTTTGCAATATAAGATTCTCCCCTACTACCTACCTTGGAATAAGACTTAAACCTACAAATGGTTCCACCTTCTGAAAAGTGATCTACTCAGTAGTAGTAGTAGTAACCTTCTTGGTCACTACTCTCTCAAGAGTTGATGTATCTATATTGAAATGGACCTGAGGGTCAGATTCCTTTACCTATGGCTATTTAGGAATCTCTACATTTGAAATCCTAGAGGTTCCTAGGGTGTCAATCCCTTGGCTTTCCTTGGTGTGAAGGATTTTGATGCTTCTCTCTGCTTGTTTATTCAGAATATCCTGAATCTAAGGCTTGACATTATCCTAAAAATCCATGTCAACTCAAGTCAAACCTAATGAAGGAGAAAGAGATTGGATTTTTTATAACTTCACATAAACAAACCAATCATGAATAGCTAGTTTATAAATAGGATTCTCATCACTGAAGAGGTTAATTTCACTAGTAGGGTGAGTGAAAGTTAACCTAGACCTTTTTCTTGGAGCCAGAGGAACTAAGGCCAATTATACTTGTCTCTTTCCTCCATCAAATGGAACTAATTATTTTCTTGATTCCTCAAATGGATCCTCTTCCTTATCAGAACAATAGGTAGCTATGATGTTAATATGGACACTTTCTACTATTTCTCTAGTTTCTAAAGCAATCATGCTAATAACCTTTACTAGGGAAGAAGGCTTTGGTGGGGATCCTTGAATTTGGGGACCTTCACCAGTCTATGATCTATGATGGACACCTGAATCACATCTTTACCTTTTCCTTTTACATCCTTAGGTTGCCCAACTTGGGGTGACTTTGCCAATTGTCTTTACTGAGGCTCAAAAGATTATCCTCTAATAGGTGGCTTTTGATGTGCAGTCCTAGATGGTCCTGGAAAAAAATGATAATGCAAAGGATGTAGTTTCCATATTTATCTTGAGGAATTTTTATCCCTAACCAAACTATGTTCTAATTTGATGTTGTAACTTTTAATCCTAGACAAGACTTCTTCAAATTTCCTTGCCTTTGTGTAAATACCATCTCCCACACTTGGTTGATGTTTGTACTCAATCTTTGGGACATTTTTATAATGAATATGGTTAGCCACTTTATCAATGGGGTCCCACATCTTAAGATCATCTAGTTGAAAATCAAAAGATTTCATGTGCACTACCATGATCTCCAGATGTTTTTAATCTTTGATTACAATTCTACCAATGTCCAATGGAAAAGGATGAATCTAAGTCTTGTTATTCCTCTTTCATATCCAATCCATTCCCTAGATGATTTGATAAGCAGTTTTTTGATCTTCAAGCTTACTGGAAACATATATAGGCAATCTGTATGGTTGGACCATGATTCCTTCTATCCTTATTATAGTGCAATCTAGATAGAACCACACATCCCCCATGGTCTCCATTGGTCTCTTGATTAGAGGATGAAGCCTAGGCATATGGATACCATTGATTGCCTCAAAAATGATTACGAATATACCATCACATATGAATTGCATGTGATTCATGTATTTGAATATATGTAATTTGGAGTAATGATGGGAAATGGTAGTTCTACCATCAAGGGACCAATTTTGGATGCTAGGGAAATTAATAGAGGATAGGAATGAATTCAAGTAGTAAGACATCATAAATAATTGCTTGGAGGTCTTTCTCTTGATGGCTATAAATTGTTTGTCCAATAGAAAACTTATTAAGTCTCCACTGAGAGGGGTTAAGCTCTATTTCAACATGTAATGGACATAAGATAACTAGACATTTCTCAAATAAGTTGTAGAAGAGGCACCAAAGGATCTATTCAATAAGGTCATAGCTACCTTAATTATATCCCTAAATTAGGAAATAGGAATCTCTCCATTAGATGTATTGAAAACATGGGAACCTTAGATTAACCAAGGTGAGAGGATTGATTCCAAGTTTTGGGAATTTATCCATTTTCTCAGGGATGGAAGATTGACATGAGGCAAAGGGGCTTATAGTAATCCTAAAAGGCCATGGGAGCTATACATGCAACTTTCTTGATAATCCCTTCATGAATAATCCATTCTCCAACTATTCTATAGTCAACTAAAATAGGAAAAAGAAGGTTGATGCAATGCATTACCTTTAGTTTAGTAGCCACATGGTGAAGGCTTACTAGCTGAATTGATACTAGGTCTTTATATATTTGGTGCACTGTAGCATTCCTCTTTTCCTCCTAAGAAATTGGTTGTAACTCCTCTATAAAGAAGAATAATTTAGACCAATTCCTGATTCCATGTACCTTCAAGGATATTAAATCTAACTTTATGTCTCTGAAGACCCTTCCTTCACCATCTAAAGTTAGATAAGGATCCACTTCAATTTTCATCTATTGCCTACCTATCGCCATTGATAACACTAAATTATAGTTGATGAAAACAAATATGTCACTAAGGAACTTAATCTAAATTTATGTTGCACTTAATTTTATTGTTATGTGATCAATTGAACCAACTTAAGTCCTTTATAGAGGGTTTATGGTTTTTATCTTTAATGGTGGAAATGTCCAACTCTTGATTTCATACGTGCCTCAAATTTGATGGGACGTCATTCTCATGTCTTCTGCATTATCGAGCATAGGATACATTTCATTTTTATCTTCCATACCTATGTGGAACTTATGTGGTAGGGTTCCATGACTTTTGTAGTAAGTTTCATAAATATTAATTGAAGTCTAGCTGTTAGGTTTCAAATGTCTTCTTTATTTTGATTTGAAAAATAGAATCCAAGTCCTTGCATTTCATTGGTCTCTTGATCTTTAAGCTCACTAATTATACCATGTGTCAAGTTTGTGAGGCCTTTGAAAATTCCTCAACTTTGTCACACCATTAGATCAAATCCAAGGAGCAAGTGATCACCATTGGATCTTGGCTAGGGTCAGATTGTTACCTGTATGCCTTTTTAAAGGACTTCAGGCTTGATGCACTATTGGATTAAATATAATGAACAAGCGATCACCATTGGATCCTATAAGATTTTTACCTTTTAATTAGGCCCATGATTATATGAATCTTATCATAACAATGTCATTTATAATTTTACGTTTAAAAAACACAAAATGAGGTAGGCTAAGATATTTATATACTAGGTTTGTCTTTGTAAAAGTATAAGAATTTTTTTAAAGGTTTTTTAGAAATGCTCCCTTTGATTAGGATCAAAAAATTGTCTAAGTTAAATTTGACAAGTTCGGTCACGTCAAATATGTCCTCACAGACGTCAAATGATAGGATTGAATCTATCAAATTTAAGATAATAGAATTTATTGATCTAATAACTAAATGCCATGTGTAAAGCTCTCAAGAATTCCCAAGGCTTTGAGGATTATCTAGGTTAAATTTGATAAGTTTGGTCATGTCAAATACATCCTCATAGACATCAAATGATGGGAGTGAACTTGTCAAATTTAAGACATTAGAATTTATTGATCCAATAATTGAATGTCACGTGGAAAGCCCTCAAGAGTTTGTAAGGCTTTGAGGATTATCTAGGTTAAATTTGATGGGTTCGGTCACATCAAATATGTCCTCATAGACATCAAATGAAAATAAAAAACCTATGAAATTTAAGATAATGGAATTTATTGATCCAATAGCTGAATGCCATGTGCAAAGCCCTCAGGAGTTCCCAAGTCTTTGGCATTAATTCACACCATTAGATTAAAACCTCTAATCAGGTGATTGTCATTATATCCTTATTGGGTCCTAAATCATTAATTGTATGCCTTTATAAAATACTTTGATCTTGACACACCATAATATTTTATCTAGTGAACAAGCATAAACCATTAAATCTACCAAAACACATAAACTTTAGGTTAAAACTTGATCATGCATAAAAATTCCTGCTAGATTTTCCCATGATTGTTTACATTTAAACCCTTATGGTTTATTTCTTGGGAACCCTAATTTATTCCATGAAACATGTAATTAATCACCTTGAAGATGATTATTAACAACATTAATCTCTAACATATGATCATAATCAGATATACCAAAACTTGTGTCTTTTTTTAAGATTGACCTACCTTTAAAATACAAGATCAAACAATCTTTTACACTTATTCCAGAATATAGAGATTCTAAAAACAACCACAGGGGTCCCCTTTACAAAAAATAAATATGGGAGGGTGTTGGTCTCAACAAATGGTTACTCACAGGAGAAACATAGCAACATGTTGGAACACAAGGCTCTGGTTAAAACTTGTACATGAATTTTATATCCCATTTGAACATATACTCTCTCCTAAATTAACTTTTGGTTGAAAAAAGTTCCTTATGTATAAAATTTAAACTTAGATATTAAAACATAAACATGCAATGTGTGTTTTGATTCCACTTACTATTTGTCATGAGTCTCAAGAAATAATGTCTAGGTTCATATCCTTTAGGTCCATTACACATAACTTTGATCACTTTAGATATTATTTAAGAATAACAACTCTTAATTTAGGGGAGGCTTAGGCATTGTTATACTACCAGTCAGGGATCTATAACCCTGATAGAGATACCTTTAGTACCATTCAAGGTCTTGCTCCACTTTCAGCTAGGCATCCATAGCCCCAGTGGAGATTACTTGAATCACATTTGCTTTTATTTCCATAGATTTTTCAATGATTTTTTAGGTCATTTTACAAAGTTTAGAAACTAATACAGCTTAGTTTTAAGGATTTGCTCAAATGCCCTGGCATTAGGATACTCTATTTTAATTAAAACTTTAGTCCATGACAATGATGCTTTTTAATTGTAAGCATGACTATGAGTTAATAAACTAAATTCACATTGTATACATATGATTCTTATTAAAACCATGTTTTGATGTAGGATAAGGTTTAAATATTTGTAAGACATTAAATTCCTATACCAATATGTACCAATACATCTAGTTGCTTCATACTAATTTATTTCCAACCATGTTCACTTTTGTAAAATGTATACCCACACTTTTGTGCAATTATAAACCAAAAAATAATACCATGAGACTTTAACACAACCAAGGAATACCACCAAGTAAGAGAAAATAAAATGCAAACAAAAAATATATATACAAGCCCAATAAGGAAGAAAAAATAGAGTAAGAAAAGAAACTAACTAGCCTAACCATTCTAACTTTAGAAATCTTACACATTCACTCCATGAATACCCCCGATGGGGAAGCAACGAAGTAATATTTGAGGTATTGCCCATTGCTGGGTAAAATAAAATCTGATCCTTGGAGATATTTCAACTTGAAAGTGTTGTTGCCTAAGATTTTTGCAATTTGGTATGGGCCAATCCATAAGGGGGTGAACTTGCCATGTTTACCTTTAGGTTCTTATGCTTTGTCCCAAAGAAAGACTAAGTCTCCTTGCCTAAATACCTTCACTTTATATCTCTTATCAAACCATCTTTTCATGGTCGATTAGTGTCTACTGAAGTCTATAAATGCCTTTTCTCTAGCATCTTCCATTTGAATGATGTATAATAGCCTATAATTAACAAGTTCTTAGTTGTCTTCCATGTACTCTTTCATGAATGTGAACGTAGGCAACTTCAAGGTGATGGAAAAGATAGGCTCCTGACCATATACAAATCAAAATGGTGCAGCCTTGAGAGCTTGTTTGATCCTAATTCAATCTACCCATAATGCAAACTTAATAAGTTTATGCCATGTTCTAGGTCTATCTTAAGCAGAGTTATTGATAACTTTCTTTAGGTTTTTATTTGTGCATTCAAAAACACCATTTCCTTGAAGTTATTGATTGGAAGAAAAATTGAGTCCAATGCCTTGATCATAAGCCCATTCCATCATTTTAATAGAAATGAATACAGATCCATTGTCACAAACCAAATAAATTGGGGTTCAAAATCTAGTACAAATATTTTCCTCTAAGAAATTGATCACCTCTTCTTTTTTGAATTGTTTAGTGCTACTATCTCAGTCCACCTAGTGCAATAGTCTCTAGCAATTAGGACATATTTATGACCTTTAGAGGAATTGGGGTTGATTACTCCTACAAAGTCTAATCCTCATTATACAAAATGTTTATCCATCATCATGGGTTGTAAAGGCATGACTGCCTTTGCCTCCTTTGTGCTAAAAATATGGCATGAATGACACTCCCTCAAATGCTTATAAGCATCTTTGAAGAGGATGGGCCAATAATATCCAACCCTAAGAATATTTTGAGTTGTGGTTGTTCCTGAAGGGTGTCCATTTTCTATCTCTTCATGGAAGGTAGTCATAATCCAAGCTACTTCTTCCTTGGACACACATCTCAAATAAATTACCTCAAATTTCCTCATATACAATATTCCATTCCTAATGAGGTAATGAGCTACTTTGAGCCTCAAGGCTCTCTTTTGTTCTCTTATAAATCTTATGGGATAAACACCATTAGTAAGTAAATGGATAATAGAGGCATACCACTAATTGGGTTATAAACTAAACTAAACCTTGAAATTTCACTAATTTGGCTATTTTCATTTCTACATCATATTCTGGTAGAACTGTCATCCACTTGCCTCTTCTTTCTTTGCACTCATTCCAACTCAACATAAGTTTTGTAGCTAGATTAGGAAATATGGCATGTACCTTGTTTCTAAGGAGGTAATGTCTAAATTTTTTTACTACCTTTACCAATGCATAATCTTGCTTATTAATCATAGAATAATTCACTTCTACATTTTTGAAGTCGGTGCTCATGAAAGATATGGGATGATCATTCCCATCAACTTTTTGAGTTAACACTACAACCATAGTATGCTCAAAACCAAACAAATATAGATAGAAATATTTTGAGAAATCAAGACTTATGAGGACTGGAGCTTTAGTTATTGCCTTCTTAATGTTAGTGAAGGCCTTCTTATATTCTCTATTCCAAGAAATTAGAGCATCTTTCTTAACCATATCTTTCAAAGGTTTGACAATCTCGGTGAAGCCTGAAATAAACTTCCTCAAAAAACTAATCTTCCCAAAGAATGACTTAATTTCTTTTTAGCTATTGGGTAACCCAATTTTAGAGATGGCCTCTACTCTATAAGGATCTACAAAAATCTGATATTTTGTAATGATATGCCCTAACAATTTTCCTTTAGTGACATAGAATGTATTTTTCTTGGGGTTAAGAGATACACAATATCTTCTTGACTTCTTTAGAAATCATAGGTTATAAAATAGTGTTGACTAGCCTTTGCTTCTATCTAAAGGGTTTGCAACCTTCTTGAAGAGGTATAGTATGAGTAATGACCCTCGAGTCAAATATTTTCAAATCTTCATAAGACCAAGAAATTACATCCTTGCATTTTGTAAGCATCTCTCTAGATTTTTTGTTTTCTATTTTTGTGCAAGCCTTCCCTATATTCACCATTTGGGGTTGATCATGTGGGCCAAGGTTCATCACATGATAATCTCTACCATTTACCTTGGGTTGTTTAGTTGCTTCAAAACTTTTATCAAGATCAAATAGTATTTATAATGAAATCATCCCTTGAGGTATCTTCTTGTCACTTAATTTGATGATTTTACCATTATGTTCCTTCTCAAGAAAAGTTTCATCAACCTCATCAATAATGTGAGCTTCAAAATCTCCTAAATTAGTTAATAAATCTATGATTTGTTGATCATCAATATAAAATTGGAAATGAGTTACATTGTTAGGAACTAAAGGACATGGTACTTGATAATTACTGATGCTTTGAGAATCATGATTAGGCATGAGGTTAGATGAAAAAAAGGTAAGCTAATTAGTATCTTTGTTTTATTCTCTTAGAATAGCTAAGATGTTAAAGGCATCAAAATATTTGATCAAATCCCACACTCTAAACTTATATCTTTTTAAGTAAGACAATTTGCACTGCTATTTACTCCTCACTTAGCTATCCACAAGTTCAAAGTCTCCATAGACAAGGAGTTCCTTAACATTGTGCTTAATGGCAAACTATAATCCAAGTATGAGAGCCTCATACTCGGCTAAATTATTGGTGCAAGGAAATTGTAACTTATAAGCTACATGGTATTACTTTTTTGAAGGATCCATACATATAATACCAACTCCTGATCCTAATTTGCACTTGGCACAATCAATATATAACTTGCACAAACCAAAAGTTAGAGCAAAACTCTTGTAAACTGGTTCTTTTGCAATTTCTAAAGTGAAAAATCCCAACTCAAAGTCCAATAAATTTATCCTTTTATTAACAACATTATATTCTATTATCATGTATTTCATTCAAATTTCCCTTTCCACTCTTATTTGATTTGGCGCACCTTTCTAAGGAAGCCACAAGTATTATCAATCAATAGACATATAGCCATTTAAGGCCTTAGTCCACTCTCTACTCGAAATCAATCCATAAGCACTAGTAATTTATACCACTTAGATATCAATGAATGACTAAAACCTAGGTTCACTAGTCAGCTATATATTCACATTAAATAATTCTCTTATAACCTTAACTCTATTTTTATCCAATTGAGTGACTACCTTGTCAGACTTGATTGGAGTTAACCTAAGTTGTTCACATATCCCAACAAGCATAATTTTGGTTGAGGCTCCATAATCTAAAAGAAAATTATGAATTTTTTTCCCAAATATCTTGATCATCAGTAAAAAAGGTGGAGACTTCACTTTGATTACTTAAGTAATTACATTTGCACTATCATTCTTAGAGGGCTTCCCAATTTTCTTGGACAAAGATTTCAAGAGTAAGTCTCTTTGTTTTGTGATCTAAGTTAACTCATGCAGAGTGATATTGGATATAATCCTTTTCATATCCTCCACAATATTATAGCCATTTTTTCTTGAAGGATCAATAGTTAGCTTAGAAGAACTTCCTCTATGGGGTTCAAGATTATTCTTTGATGCAGTGTCTAGAGGGGTTCCATAATTGTTAGGAGGGGTAGAGGTAGTTAATGTTTGTTTTTGTTCCCTATTTCTCAGAGGATATGTCTTCAAAAAAATTTTGAATGCTTGAATCTCCTTAAGAATATTCTTAGGTTCATTATCCTCTTGAAAAGGGAATTGAAATGTTTCCACCATATGCACTTGGTCAGATGGTTTAGATTTAGAATAATTTGTAGCAATATATTTGTTTGGAACCACTTCAAATGTGTCAAGTTCTTCTTGAAAAGCTTCAAAGGCTTTACAAAACTCAATGCAATTAATCTCACCATGCTTGGAAGTAGCATGCACCCTATAGTAATTTGGTAAGGCAATATCAACGAGGTTTATATCCATATTATTTTTTCCAAAGGAAGGCTCATTAGCTTTATTATTTTAGAAACTATCATTATAAAACCTATTCCTAGGCCTATTAAATTTTTAGAAAGTGAACTTCCTTTAAGAGTTATCATTAGCATTACTAACTTTTTTTTGTAATTACAAAAAATTAGTGTTGAGCTTCTGTACCATTTTTAATATAGACTCATTCTCATTTTTTGGAACCTTAGAATTTTGACCCTAGTTATTTTTAGTGCCACTGATAGGCACTAAAGCCTTCTAATCATTTTCATGATATCCATTGGTAACTTGATGACTCAAGAAACTTAAATTTTGATTAAGGGTAGCATGCTTAGTAGGAAATAAATTCAAAGTAGGGAATTCGTTTAATGTTGGAGCATTTTAGTTATTATTTGGGAAAATGTTTAATGTAAACATTTGAGGATTAACATCTGGGATAGAATAAACCATCTACCCTTGTGGTTGCATTTGGTCGCTAATAACCACTACTTCAGAATAGGCTTGAGCCAATGTGATGATAAGTGGAAGGGCTCTCTTTAGAAACATAGAAGTCATTGGGTCAACATCATCTTTATAAACCTCAAAAACTAAAGCTTCATTAGGTTTATATGGATCCATGATTTGACTAAACATCTTTCATAACCTATCATTAAAGGACCTAATAGGTTCACTTGTATCTCTCTTAATAGTTGTAAATTGATCAATAAAAATAGTGTCAAAGTTATTTCATTAGATAATACAATTGTTAGTTAGATTAAAAATCCATTCATATGTAACATCTTTGAATGTAAATAGGAACAACCTACATGCTACATCTTCATGAATACCATTTAATAATCTTAATGTAGCTTTAAAGATTTAACATGTTCTTCAGCAGTCAGAATACTAGTTGGACTAAATATTGGCAAATATTTTTTAGGATTATGTGGTAAATCATGAACCACACCTAGTAGATTGATATGGGAAATCCCAAGCCATGTCATGTTTTGATGAAGATCGACCATAGGAGTCCCATACAAATGTGATGATGTAGATATTTAGAATACCTACACTTACCTCTATCTTTCTTAATCCTTATGTGGATTTCTAGTTCGAGCAAGGGTTCTCTAGTCTCTAAATGTGATATGGTGCTAATCCTTGGTAATTCCATCTTGAAGATTAAGGATCCTATTTTAAAACATGGTGGAATACATTAATTTCCAAAGAATGACAAATAATATGGACACTAAACTTAATTTGAAAAAAATTATTCATAAAAGGACAAAGGACATCAATCTATAAATAAACAAGTTCAAAGATGTATTGAATTGTGCAAAGATGACCAATCTTTACAACTTATGACTCAAATAAACCTCTTATTGTCAAATAATTATCAATTTTGAACAAAATAAGTTATCCTAACTCCAAATACTAATAAATTCTTAGCAACAAAAGCTATATTTCTATAAACGTCACCAATCTTTACACAATTTATGATAAAATAAACATAATCATGTAAAATGTAGAGTAATTTTGACCAAATACACCTAAATTATATTAAGTATCTTTAAAGAGGCCCTCTTTCTAGTGCTAGCAGAGCTTCTCATATTGATGCTTCAAAATGTACCATAGGTGCTCGTCAGTATTGATAAATACTACTCATTGTAGGATTTAAAAAATCCAAGGCATGAGTTACATTTTTTGACAATTCAATGATGTCTATGGTCAAAATAGAAGTAGAGTATGAAAACTATCCACAATATTTATTTGATTTAGTGGTTGGGAGCAACCCAAGTTTAAATCTTTAGATATTCAATAGTTTTTGATGACTTAGAAGCTAAAATAAATGAGTATTAATAATGATCTTTAAGCTATAGTGAATCTTGATAAAAATAAGAAAAAATAAGGGTAAATTAAGAAAGAAATGTGCTTTTGCATTTTCATCTCATATATTATGACAAAATCCTAATTATTTTGAGCACATTTGAACCAATTTATGTTATAAAATAGCATAAGCTCAAATTATATCATAAATCAAGCAAAATTCAAAGGAAAGATATGAATCATAAATAATAACCAAATTTACTTTAAAGATTTGCTATTATGATCTGAATAACCTACATACATCCAAATACAAAGTAAATAAAATGAAGTATTATTGTGATCTTTATAGTCAATTTAGCATTTAGCACAAATTAACAACCCTATGACAAATAATGTTACTTAAAACAAGAATAATCATTCAAATTCAAGATGACTATCTGAAATTGAGAGGTAGCATGGACATTCAACAAAACTATACAGACAATCTTTTCAAAATTCCTTAGTTGTATTAAATGTTCTTGGTATACAATTGCTAAAAAACTCTACCTTAAAAATGGTAACCATCTACCTATTTATAGGAAACATAGGTGGTTAACCAGTTAAATTTCAAAATATCCACATGTGGATAAGGACAGTTGTCTTTATTATAAAGATACAATGTGAAAGGTCACATGTCAACTTGACAAGAAAGAGTATATGCTAACAGACAAGCATATACTTCACAAAAAAGAAAATTCTTTTAGGAATTTCATTGGTGGGCCCTTTAATTATCCCTATTTGAGGAAGTCTTTTAGCTTGATATATTTCTCCTTGATAGTTCAAAATCCACTACATGCTTCATTAGACAGTCCTCTTCTTAATCTACCAACTTGTCAAATTCATTATCAGCCTAAGATAGAAGTTCTTTGATATATTGTGCTTCTGTAATTTACTTCACTATAGAAATAATGATGTCAAGGATCTTCTGGTTGTCCTTGGATAAATGACCTTTATTATCTATAATGCTCTAGATTTGAATACCAACCTTTTGTTTGAATTCTTCATGACTAAACAAGCCTATAGTAGTGGTTTGAGAAGGGTTATCTAATAGATTCCCCAAAAGTTTTTCAATCTAGTTTACCAAGCCTATGTCTTTCTTGATGAATTCATTGACATAATTGCTCTATGTGATCAAATCTTCTTGTTTATCCATCAAAACTACCATGAAGATGTCCAGATGTCTAAGTTTGATCATCTTTAAGTCTAATGCCTACTTTATCTTACGTACCTTGATAAGCTCGTCCATCTGAGCTTGAGAATTCTGCCATTGAGTGATTAAGGCTTGTGCCATCTTAGTTTTATGGTTCAAATCACTCAATATAATCTTGATGCTTTTCAAATTCTCAAATGCATATATCAAAGATTTATTCATCACTTGCATTACATCCTTAGGAATTGAAAGGAGGACATGAGCTTCTAAATCTTGTTTTTCTTTCTCCATGTTGAGAATCCTCTATTTCATTCCTTGAACTCTATTCAAGGTCATGGTTGACTGGGCTAGTATCATACTATCTACATCTTCTTGAAATATAGGATGCTCCCCTATTATCTACCATATAATATGAGTTAAACCTACAAATGTTTCCTCTTTCTGATAGGTGAACTCCTTAGTACCAATAGTAACCTTCTTGGTCACTATTCTCTCAAGAGTTGATTTATCTGTATTGTAATGGACTTGAGGGTCAAACTCCTTTTCTTGTGTTTGTTCAAGAATCTCTACATTTGAACTTCTAAAGGCTCCTAAAGTGTCAATACCTTGGATTTACTTGTTGTGAAGGATCTGGATGCTTCTCTCTATTTATGTATTTAGAATATCTTGAATCCAAGGCTTGGCATTATCCTGAACATCCATGTCAACTCAAGTCAAACACAATGAAGGAGAAAGAGATGATATTTTATACTACTTATCATAAACAAACAAATTAGGAATATTTGGTCTATAAATAGGATTCTCATCACTGAAGAGGTTAATTTCACTAGTAGGATGAGTGAAAGTTAACCTAGGCCTTTTTCTTAGAGCTAGAGGAAATAAGGCCAATTTTTCCTGTCTCTTTCCTCCATCCAATGGAAGTAATTATTTTCTTGATTCCTTAGATGGATCCTCTTGAATATTAGAACCATAGGCAATTATGATGTTAATAAGGGCACTTTCCACTATTTCTTTAGTTTTCAAAGCAATCATGCTAATAACCTCTACTAATGAAGAAGGTATTGGTGGGGATGCCTAAATTTGGGGACCTTCACCAAGTCTATGCTCTATGTTGAACTAATAAATCACATCTTTACCTTTTCATTTTACATCCTCAGGTTGCCCAACCTGGGGTGACTTTGCCAATTCTCTCTATTGAGGCTCAGAAGATTGTCCTCTAATAGGTGGCTCTTGATGTGCAGTCCCAGATGGTCTTGGAAACAAATGATAATGAAAGGGATGTAGTTACCATATTTACCTTGAGGGATTATTGTACCTAACAAGCCTATGTTGTATTTTTATGTTATATTTTTAACCCTAGACAAGACTTCTTCAAAGTTCCCTGCCTTTGTGTAAATACCATCTCCCACACCTGGTTGATGTTTGTACTCAGTCCTAGGGACATTTTTATCCAAAATATGGCTATCCACTTTATCATTGGTGTCCCACATCTTAAGATCATCCATTTGAAAATCAAAAGAGTTCCTGTGCACCACCATGATCTCCAGTTGTTTCCAATCCTTGATTACAATTCTACTAATGTCTAGTGGAAAGGGATGAACCTGAGCCTTCTTAATCTTGTTGCATATCCAATCTATTCCTTGGATGATTTGATGATAAATTTCTTTCTCTAAAAGTTTATTGGTAACATATATAGGCAACATGTATGGTCAGACCATAATTCCTTCTATCCTTATTACAGTGCAATCTAGATAGAACTACACATCCCCCATGGTCACCACTTGTCTTTTGATTAGAGGATGAATCCTAGGCATAGGGATACTAGTGATTGCCTCAAAAATGATTGGGAAGATACCATAACATATTAATTTCATGTGATTCTTATATTTGAATATATGTAATTTGGAGTAATGATGTGAAATGGTAGTTATACCATTAGGGGACCAATATCAGATGCCTGGGAAATTATTAAAGGCTAGGAGTGAATTAAAGAGGTAAGACATAAATAATTGCTTGGGGGTATTTATCTAGATGGATATAATTTTGTTGGCTAAGAAAAAACTTATTAAGTCTCCAATGGGAGGGATTAAGCTCTTCTCCAACATGTAATGGGCATAAGATACCTAGACCTTACTCAAATAAATTGTAGAAGAGGCATCAAAAGCTCTGTTCAATAAGGTCATAGCTACCCTAATGCTATCCCTAAATTGGACAATAATAATCTCACCATTAGGGGTTCTGATAACATGAGAACCTTGGATTAACCAAGGTGAGAGGATTGAATCTAAGTTTTGGGAATTTGTCCATTCTCTCAAGGATAGGAGATCAACATGAGGCAAAGGGAGCTTATAGTAAACCTCAAAGGCCATGGGAGTTATACATTAAAATTTATTAATACTTCATGAATAATCCATTCTTCATCTATTCTATAGTCAAAGAATATAAAAACAAGAAGGTCGATGCAATGCATTACCTCTAGTTTAGTAGCTGCATTGTGAAGGCCTACCAACTGAATTGATACCAAGTCTTTGTATCTTTGGTATATCATAGCATTCCTCTTTTCCTCCTAGGAAATTGGTTGCAACTCCTATATAAAGAAGAATAATTTGGACCAATTCTTGATTTCATGTACATTCAAGGATGTTAAATCTAACTCTATGTCTTTTAATACCCTTCCTTCACCATCTAAAGTTAGATACAGCTCTACTTTAATTTTCATCTATTGTTTGCCCACCACCATTGATAACACTGAATTATAGTTAATAAAAATAAAGATGTCACTAAGGAACTTGATCTAAGATAAAGTTGCACTTACTTTGATTAGTATGTGATCAATTAAACCAACTTAATGCTTGCTTTATAGAGGGTTCAGGTTTTTTAGGTTTAATGGTGAAAATATCCAACTCTTGATTGCATACATGCCTCAAATTTGATGGGACCTCATTCTCATGTCTTTTACATTATCAAGCATAGGATATCTTTCATTCTGATCTTCCATACCCACATGGAGCTTATGTGGTAGGGTTCGATGCCTTTCATAGTAAATTTCATAAATTCTAGTTAAAGGCTAGCCATTAGGTTTCAAAAGTCTTATTTATTTTGCTTTGAAAAACCAAATCTAGGTCCTTGCACTTCATTGGTCTTTTGATCTTTAAGCTCACTAATTATGCCATGTGTCTAGTTTGTGAGGACTTTTAAAAGTCCTCCTCTTCATTGCACCATTGGATCAAATCCAATGAGCAAGCAATCACCATTGAATCTTGGCTAGGGTCATATTGTTAATCGTATGCCTTTTTAAATGACTTCAGGCTTGACGCACCATTGGATTAAATCCAACGAACAAGTGATCACTGTTGCATCCTACAAGATGCTTACCTTTTAATTAATTCCATGATTATATAAATCTTAGGCTTAAAAATGTCATTTAGAATTTTATGTTTAACAAAACACAAAATGAGTTAGGCTAAGATCTCTATATACTAGATTTGTCTTCATTAAAATCTATGAATTTTTTAAAAGGTTTTTTTAGAAATGTCCCCTTTGATTAGGCTTTAAAAATTGTCTAAGTTAAATTTGATGGGTTCAGTCATGTCAAATACATCCTCACAAATGTCAAATGATGAGAGTGAACCTATAAAATTTAAGATAATTTATTGATCTAATAACTAAATGCCACTTATAAAGCTCTCCAGAGTTCCCAAGGCTTTAGGGATTGTCTAGGTTAAATTTGATAGGTTCGCTCATGTCAAATACATCCTCACAGATGTCAAATGATGGGAGAAAACTTTTCAAATTTAATACAATAGAATTTATTAATCCAATAATTGAATTCCATGTGTAAATTAATTAAGATTTCCCAAAGTTTTGGGGATTATTTAAGTTAAATTTAATGGGTTCGGTCACATCAAATGCATCCTTGTAGATGTCAAATGATGGTAGAAAACCTATCAAATTTAGGATAATGAAATTTATTGATCTAATAACTAAATGCCACATGTAAAGCCCTCAAGAGTTCCCAAGGCTTTGGCTTTAATTCACACCATTAGATTAAAACCTCCGATCAAGCAATCACCATTGGATCCTTACTGGGTCCCAAATCATTAATTGTATGCCTTTATAAAATACTTCGATCTTGACACTCAATTGTATTAAATCCAATAAACAATCGTAAAGCATTACATCTACAAAAACACATGAACTTTAAGTTAAAACCTGATCATGCATAAAAATTCCTACTACATTTTCCCATGAATGTTTAAATTCAAACCCTTAGGGTTTATTGATTGGGATCCCTAACTTCTTCCATGGAACCTACAATTAATCATCTTGAAGATGATTATTAAAAACATTAATCCCTAACATATGATCATTATCAGATATACCAAAACTCATGTATTTTTTAAAGATTGACCTGCCCTTAAAATTTAAGATCAAACAATCTTTCACACTTATTACATAATATAGAGGTTCTGGAAACAATCATAGGGGTCCCCTTTTCATAAAATAAATATGGGGGGGTGTGTTGGTCTCAATAGTATGTATATGTACACACACACACACACACACACACACACACACACACACACACACACACACACACACACACACACACACACACACACACACACATGTATGTATATATATAGCCCAATCCTCTAAACAAATGGTGACATAGAGTTTATCCCAATCTTGCCTCTGTCCTGGTGTGAGAAAGAGAAAATAACCCATGTAGCATAACCATCATCATTTCCATTTTTACCATATCTATTTGGGTTCATTCACTCAAGGCTCATGTAAGAACAAGTTCCAATGTATGAATTGTAGCTGGCATTGGTAGCTTGTGATACAATCCTACTCACCCCAAAGTTAGCAATCTTCACTTATTTTGAATTGTTCTTAATCAAAAAATTGGAGGGTTTGATGTCTCTGTACACAAAAATTTTACTGTGAAGGTATGCCAATCCTTGCAACACCTGCAGAACAACCTTAGCCAAGGAGGACTCACTCATTCCTTTCATGTGCTTCAATAAATAAGCAAGAGAGCCTCCATCCATATATTCTAGCACAAAGTTTATTATTTTTTGAATGAGAATGTTATTATTAAGAGTGTGGAATAAAAGTTATTTATGACATATTTATTGGTGCTAATTTATTCTAAATAGTTTAGAATCAATCTACATCATCTGTATAAATGAACATTAAGATTTCAAAATTGTGTGTGAATAGTAATTTTAATTTTTATTCATGATTTTTAATATGATAATTCAACTAGAAAATCAATTTAATTATTGTGGAGGATAGATTTTTTTTAATTTTAATTTTTAATTATTTTAAAAGAGAATGTCTTCATTATTAAATTTTTTATTTATTGTGATAAATTATGCAGAATGTCTTTCATCTAATTTTTTGAAGACATTAGAGGTCTAATGTGTTTACAATTTTCACATACCGTAGCAGAGTAGGTACAATATGTTTCCCCTGATTCTTTGAGGTAATTAGGACAAATTCCATATATGTACTTGGAGAGGTTTGATCTTGGGTGGAAAACTTTGACACCACTCTTCTTAAAAAGATACAACTAACATACCTAGAAGAGGATTATTCATTATTTTGATTTTTATAAATTTTCAATAGAAATCTTCACTCTTGCATTAATAATTGATTTTCTTTAATTTATTGGAAAGGATTGAGAGGATTTTTCATCTCAATCACGTTACAATCAACTCAATGTAGTCTCTTTTAGTATTTTTAAGATTTATATTTTAATGAATTAGGATTTTTTTGAATTTTTATTTTTATCAATGGTATGACAAATGTACTTTACTTATATTTACACTGATTGAACTATAATATTTTATAAATTAGAGATTTGATATTTATATAGTCTATTAAAATTAGATTTAAATCTTTTAAAAATAATATGCATGTTGAAGTATCTCACTCTTGTTGATAGATCACAGATGTTGATCTGAAACATTGAGGTTAAAAATAGGAACATAGTAAAAACTTTAAATCTATATTTTCTAAATTATTTTTATTTTGATATTGTCTCTAAAGGGTATTCATGAAGGTTTATCTACTAAGCTTCACAAATATGTTCTTTAGTTATTAGATACTCATTACATAGGTCATCGAGAAGCTAGAAAATGACGTGTCATCTTATTTTCTAGAACTATAAATTATTGTCAAATTTGAAAATAAAGTCTACTCATGGCTTGGGATATCTATTAAAATATATGAAGCATTAAGAGAGATAATGGGGTTATTTCAAATTAGTAGGTTATATTTATTGCAAATTTATCAAATTGGGTAGATCTCTAGAGGAAAGATCATGGAAAGAATCACCAAACTCACACCTGCTTTATTGAAAGAAAGGGAGTCAAAGGAGAAAAAAATGTACAATATAGAAATAACTTTTTAAGTACAATTTTGCATCCATTTACTTGCATATGTGTTTATAGAATTAAATATGTTGATTAAAAAATTCTAAGAGGATCATGTTGAAATTAATTCCATCGAGACTACCATAGATATTACTAGTAACATGTTTTGTATGAGATTGCAAAGAGACATTTATGGCATAGGTACAATACATATATCATCTTTTTTAAATATAACATAAGGAGGAAAACTCAAGTTTTCAAATTAAATATGTATGAGACATGTACAACGTTGATATGTGAGAGTATCCCTAACTCACAAATATCGGGAACACTAAATGATTGCATTGTATGGAAAAAAGTTTTATAGTGAAGGTTATTGATTGTCTAGATACAATGTTCATGGATTTACCTATATTTAATGTTGTCAAGTTTTTAAGTCTTCTTAATTATTATGAGGAAATGGATGATAAATACCATCAAACAAAATTATGGTTAACATGTTTATGTTAAAAACTTAATGTTGGGAACTCACCTATTATAGATACTATTAAATGTTTAGGTGAAATGGATGAATATGTTTTTATAATTTATAAATTGTACCCCAAAAATATATTTTTGGAGCATGGGATCTATGTGGATATGAACTTTAATGGTTTGAAGGGTTTCCATGTCTAATATGGCTATGGCAAGTTATTCTTGTTATTTCAATGAGCACAACAATATGTGAAAGAGGTTTTTCAAAGTCAAACATTATAAATAATTATGATAGATCTATAATTTCTTTGAAAACATTGAATATATGTTAATATTTCTCTTCCTTTGTGTGATTCATGTTCAAAATGAGTTAGATGATAAAGTGATTTATGATTCATTCAACTGTTTTATCAAATGTTGGAAAACTAGGAAACTAATTAACTAAATATGACAAACTATTATGCAAAATCAAAAGGATATAGATATGTAATAAATGACACAAATTGATTTATAACATGTTAAATATGTAAATCTATTAAATATATAAATTACCAAGAATAATATAAACATGGCTATAAAATTGAGATGTGAATTATTTCTCGAGCTGAGACTGATAGTGAGACTATGCTGACTAAGTGCAGATATGAAATAGGAGTTTTCAAGGTTTATGGATAGGATAATTGTAACTAGACAATAGATAAATGTGTTGTTGTTCTGAGGGAGTGTTGAAGTATAGTAGGTAACAAAGATATAAAAAATTTGGGTTAGGTTCACCTTCACCTATTTATTCTATGGGCTATATGAGAGATTTTGATTTAATGTGAAAGCCTCTATGTAATTTATTTTCACTTGTAACACTAACTCAATAGACCAAGAAAATAAATTAAATCATAGGGTAAAAGGGGGTTAGCAACCATGGTTATCCTTGACTTCAACACCCCTTATATTGAGCGTTGCCTACATACCAATACTCCAAAGAAGGATCAAACTCTATGTAGTCTTTTCATTGTTATGGTGGTGTGTGTGAAATATTAGTAAAAAAATGTTAGATGCTAGTGAAATCTTAGTGTGATTTACTGCTTCAACCATGATTTGTGAATTTATAAGTTTATTCATACTTTAGCTTAGGCATACTAGGGCTATATGTACTCATAATTGAGATAAATACAAAATGTTCTCTCAATGTATAATTATAATACTATGTAATTATAATTCCAATGATTTTAAGTGTGGAAGATTCTTGTGTGCAAAATGATTTGAAATGTGGCTTTATAGTGTTATTTTTTAAATTCATTGAAATGAGGCTTGCTAAAATTGTGGGTTGACATTTTCATGAATTCAAATTTTATAAATTAGTTATAATTTGGTGGGAGGATAAGAGCAATGGATTCGGATAAGAGAGCAATGCATTGTTGTCCAATTAGGGCATTATTGTCCAAGGAGGACAAACAACTAATATGATTACTAATAATAATATGTGTGTGATCCTTGAATATTTTTCATTAGGATTAAGGACATTATTAGGGCATTGGTTTGATTAGAAGAATGGGTCATTCCTATGGAAAGTGAAGGATAATGGCCAAAAGGCCCTAAAATAAGACATGAGTTAAGTGTGTCAAAAGAGTGGTCATAAGTACATTATTTTAGCTTATATGTTAATTTATATCTCTACATTTATCCCTTTTTATTCTAGTAATGTATAAAAAGTGAAATTACTAGAGTAAAATGAAAAAGTGTCTACTTAAACTTACTTATGAAGTGTAGTCTTAAATGTAGGCCACAATGTTGAATTGTGTTTCAACCATCTCTGTAATAAAATGTGTATAAAATCAGTACTTACATAAAAATGAAGTAAATACAAGAAAAAATATAGATATAATAACAAGGAATGAATACACCTAATTGGGTATATGAACCATTGTGTTTTTTGGTGCAAAATGGGTGACTGTAGAGGGTAGGACCCTTGGAGATTTTCTTTTTAGTTGAATATCTTTGATTGGGTTGTGCATAACCCAATCCTCATGGATTAGGTATGTTTGAATCCAAAATTACATATTTAAAGTAGTGAATTATCTTGGAATATCTATATGAATTCTAATAAAATGTTTTTGTGCAAAAATTGGTGCAAAATAAGGGCAAAAAGGTGAACCAATTATTATAGATGGAATAAGGCTCCTTTCTGGTTTAAAATTGGTTTAAAAAGTTAGTATAATCTAGTTCTAGTGTATACAATATATATAATGACAAGTATTACCATTCCACATTTGAAACTAGTACAAAATTGAGAAATGAGGACTTTGTATGCCATGCACATGCCACCAATCTAATATCTGGTGTATATGGATTCTGAGACTAAGTAATAGCAATTTTAATTTTAATAAAAAAACATGTATGCTAACCTAGAACACGTCATGCATTATTCCCATAAATTAAGCAAATCTGATACAAAATTAGTTATTTTCTATAATCTAAACATGTAGACCTATTGTTAATTGTTCTGTATTATTTGAGACTTTTAGAAATTATGAAATTGATTATTTTCTAAGTACTAGGAAAATTATGCCTTGTTTGAATAACAACAAGGTGTGTTATTATCTAAATGATTGGATCCTATATAAAACTACTTTCTAAGTGCTTTCTAGGTATGAATTATGGTCCACTATGTAAATGCTTCAAATTTATACATGTGCATTATATTTTAGGAACTTAGTCTCCAAGATAAACCACTGTGTAGGTCCCCTATTTTGAGGTGAGTTATTGATCATGAATAATAAATTAACTCAAAATAAAAATCTATGTGAAATATCTAAAGAAAAGAATGTAAATATGAGTAGTAGTGATAACATGGAGGATCATGGAATCATCATATAGATAAATTGAGAATAATAGTCATGTGAGATACATGTAGAAATAATAATACATAATGAGAATGTCAAGATAGATGTTCACAATTATGCATGCAAATAAATAAACCAAACTAAGTAGTAAAATTTAAATATAACTATTTGTAGGGGATGCATGTTAGTTATCATGGCATCGAAGGCCTAATAAGATGCATGATGTGCATCATGGCATAAAAAACTAAGAAAAAAATCAAACAAGTGTCATGGCCATGACACATACAAATAAAGAGTACACACAAAACACACAAATCATGAAATAAAAGGTGAATGGGCCACATAGAAGGAACCTTTATAAAAGTATCCATAAATGATGTAAACAAGTACTTATCTAGAAATTGATTGAGATGGGATATATAGAGGTTACAAACTAAGATAAGAGTTGATCTGAGTATCGTAGATAAGATCCAAGATTCAAAACCCTTCCTAAATAGTAGCACCCTAATTGGATAGTAGAACCAATGGTGATGGTGTCTTTTTTTGGCTCTAGTGTCCTCTGTGTAGAACTATTTCAAGATTATGGATATACCTATGTCTAAGTCTGCCAAGCCTATTCCTAAGTGCAAGATTTTTGATTCACTATGAATGACTTATTTTGGTTGATTTTGTATACAAACCCTAAACCTCTATGTTGTTAAAGCATATAGTTGGTACAAGTAGCAAAGTATGATGTTAGTGGGGTAGGTTTAACATCCTTAACACCTTGTTGTGATGAGATTTGAATACATACCAGTACTCTGAAGAGGGATCAAGCACAATATAATTCTCACCACATAAGTGCTAGTACAAGTGAAAGTGAAACTAGTATGAATGTCAATTTGAGTAATTTTAAGTGGATCTTGAGATTAGAAATCTGATTATTCTGAGCTTGGGGTGGTTCTATGCATAAGTTTGGTAGAATAGGGATTGATAACCTTGATTGTGCACCACTTTTTTTGAGTTGGTTTATGTTATTTGCAGCTAATTTCAATCTACTGAATAATGGGATAGAAGTCATGTATATATTTTGTTCTAGTTATTGTGCAAGTATTGAAATAGGTTTAGGCCAACCTTAGGTGATTTTTGTTTTGAAAACATATTTGTTGGTGGCCAAAGGTGGGAAAAGGATAATAACATCCAAACTGGGACACTAGCACCATTAACGCTACTATCAAAATTATGGTACTAGTGTCCAAGTGGTAGAACTTGAGGAACTAGGGGACACGATGTTAAAGTGAGCATCTAATATTGCTTTAGGGATGTGTGTGGCCCACACAAAGGTTGGGTAAGTGTCTAAATAGGCCCTAAGATAGGTTTAGGTCTAATTGAGGGATGTGTGGTCTAAAATAACACTCTTAGCACTCAAGTGTCATTTTTAAATGATTATATTTACTCTTCCCCATTTATTCTAGAAATGTAACAAAGTGAAATGACTAGGATAAATGAAAAATAAGCATACCTAAACTTACCTAAGAGGTGAAATCCATGAATCTTAATCCAAGTATGTGAATCATAATCCATTGCATGTCCTATAAAAAGGTGCATAGATCAATCCTTACTTAAGAGATATCAAAAGCAAATAAAAATATAAGTAAATAGATAAGAGAGAGGAAAGGAAGGAATACACCTCATTGGGTATGCAAACCAATACATAAACTTGGTGTTTACCTATGTGTGTGCATGTAGATAAAGATCAATCGATGAATAACTTGGACTGAATTGAATGGCTTGCTTAATCCCTATGTGTGGGTGGCTCAAGAACACAATCTAATTATGACTCCATCATTTCCCATCCTTTCTTAGTGGATCATGACCTATGAATAAATTGGATTGGATTAGATTAATAGTGTGTCCAACCCTCTCATGTATGTGGTTGAAGAACTCAAGTAGAGTATGAATCCATCATTACCTACCCATGTGTAGTAGATGCATTTGTATCTAGATTGTGTAATGTAACTAAATATGTGTAACTATAATTATAACCATATATGTCAGATCTATGGCCATTCTAAAATATTAGGTAGCTCTATGCCACTCAAGAATGATAACCATTGTAGATGGAGTAATGCATCAATCTAGAGTGTAATTTAAACATCGTGTCTAGTGTGTACAACATATAATGACATGGAGTTTATCATTATATATAATTAGTTTGTGCATAAGTAATCATACAAATATAATATGTTACACACATGCCCCCAAATCTTATATCTGAGTATATGTATTATGGATTGATTTGTAATAAATTGTATATGAGTATCTAAAGCTGAAACAAGAATTATTGTACCATTTATGATGCCCCAAATCTAAGAAATTTTTTATGAATCTATGATAAAATGAGCCAAAAATGATAATCTATACCTGAAATTGCACAAACCTATACTTCACCTACTCTAATTCTCTAACCAAACTAAAATTTATTTAAATTGAGGCTACTAGATATTAGTACCATCTTTTGGATTATAGTGTTGATGGTGCTACTATCCCAATTTAGGTGCTAATGTTAAACTATTCTAATTCTTTTACAACATAAATTGGTCTCTATGTCATTATTTCTCATCATGTTTTCCTAAAGTTGATTTTTGTATTATGTGCCTATGTGTTGAAAACTTTACTCCGAGGGCATACAAATAGCTTGATATCTCTGATAAACCTCTTTGAATGTCCCCTCTTTTGAGGGGATTTCTTGAAACTATGAAAAATCTATCCTCAAAATAAAAATCTCTACAAAATATGTGTTAGCCATAGCATATATGATATCTATGCAATAAACTAGTATAATGTGCATATGTAACATTAGAATGTAAGATAGTCTAAGCATAAGTTTGTAATATATGATGTATGTTAGATATATCATTCACAAGGCTATTAATATAAATATAACAATGTATATGAACAAAAAACATAATAAATAAACTGAGTAACTACCTAGGAGGATGGGGCATGATGTCCTCATAGCACCCAAGTAGGAAGAGGAGATGCATTAGGTCTCCCATGGAATCTAAAATTGGAGTGTGTAACAAATAAGAGACAAGTGTCATGGCCATGACACATAAATGAAAACATACATACAAAACACATGACGCATGTAAAGTAGGATAAGGGGCCATAATATAAGGGACATGTGTACATGTCACTAAATCTAAAAAAGTATGATATATAAGGACATATTCAAATATCCACATACAGAAATAAAAAACAAGTTATCTTAGAGCCATATGGAAGGAAATGTTTAAATGTTTACATACACACTCAATAAGGCACACACAAGGACATGGGCACATAACCAAAGCATACATATAATGAGAATAAGTTGGCATAGAGCCATAGAGCAATGACATATTCCAATGTCCTCGAATAGAAGAATCATAGAGACACAATCAAGTCTAAACTAGGAAATATAGAAATGAAA
The DNA here is from genome assembly GCA_037957365.1 of Torreya grandis. NCBI lineage: Eukaryota > Viridiplantae > Streptophyta > Pinopsida > Cupressales > Taxaceae > Torreya > Torreya grandis. The sequence goes on from JARHVA010000445.1 coordinate 5,410,241, forward strand.
GTATTCATGATCATGTGGTAAAAATTTGTATAAGCACAAAGATGTATATAAACTATGTCTAAAGTAGTAGTAGTTGGCAAAAAAATTGCGTAGGTGTAGGATTATCTATGTCAATATATAATAATGATAAATATATGATGTAGAGTTTATAAAGATGTTATCTGGAAATCAAAACTATGTATCAAATGAACAACCCATGTATATTTTTATATGCCCCCAATAGGTAGATAGTAGTAAATATAGATCTATGTAGTGAACCTGGGTCTTGAAAGTATCTATGGACACTCAACAAGAACAAGTGAAGCATGTATGTGTGATAAAATCCAACTATACTAAGATAGATATCATATGTAGTACTTGACAACTATAAGAATGTAATGAAATTACTTAAATAATAAATTAGAATAAAAATAGTAGATCACAATTTGACTAAAATATAGTAGAATATATGAACAAAAGGCAAGCCACTTTGAGGGGGCATCTTCCATAAGATTCAATAAGTGTGGAATTTATAAAATGATGATAAAAGAACTACCGACTACCTTCTATATATAGTCTACCTAGGCCATGGTTACTCCATAGGCTGACCTACTAACCAAATGAATGCATAAAGAAATGTGATTTAACATTAAATATGGATAAGTAAGCCACCAGTCAACTATTCCTATCCTAATACATGCAATCAGTTAGGTCAAACCAACATCATCCTCAATGTTGAACAAATCTGGATGTTGTTGCATAAAATATTCACCTTCCTAAGTTGCATCTTCATTTTTCAAGTTCTTCCACTTGATTAGATATTCCTTAATCTCTCTAGTTCTCAATCTCTTAGTACATGTTTTCAAGATCTTCTCTAGTTCCAAAATGACTCATCATTCTTCAACTAGTTTTGGTAGTTCTATCTAAACTAAATATTTTTGTCCAATGAATTTATTCAAGCAAGAATCATTAAATACTAGATGCATTAGAGATGAATGATTTAACTTCATCTTGTAATCCACGCTTTATATTTTATCCAAAACTTGATAAGGGACATAATACTTAGGAGAAAGTTTGTTATCCTTAAAAAGCTACAACTAACATACCTAGAAGAGGATTATTCATTATTTTGATTTTTATAAATTTTCATGTGCCTGCCCATTATTTGAAATAGAATTATGGTTGATAAAAATTTTATTATTATGTTTTTGGTTATCTCTTCATAACATAGAAGAATTGTAATGAATGTATCTTATGTGTAGGAAATCAGATTTTTTGGATGTGTTCCAATTATGTTATATGTATATATGTATGTGGGGCCATTTAATATAAGTCCACACACTATATAAGTATAATGTATATATAACACACACATGGGTCACAAGGCCATTGAAAGGGGTCACAATACAATCTATCTATAATAGAGTAACCATTTTATTCCTTTAGTATTCAAACAAGAAAGTACCAATCTTGTTTGAATACTAAATGAATAAAATGGTTACTCTATTATAGATAGATTGTAATGTGATCCCTTTCAATGGTCTTGTGACCCATGTGTGTGTTATAGATACATTATACTTATATAGTGTGTCGAATTATATTAATATAAATAAGCTATCAGTAACTTCGTCTTTTAATACTACATGAATAAAATGGTTACTCTATTATAGATAGATTTTATTGTGACCCATTTCAATGGCCTTATGACACATGCGTGTGTTATAGAAACAATATACTTATATAGTTTGTGAAATTATATTAAGTGGCCCATGTGTGGAAGTATATATATATATATATATATATGTATGTATGTATATAATTTTTAAGTGTGAAATATAAAAAAAATGATTATATTATTATATATTAGTGACCCATGATTCAAATGAGGATTTTCTATCTAGTAACCAACTAGGGCAAGTTTATAATCACTATTTAGGTTTTAAGGTGTTCTAAATATGATGGAGAGGTCATAATTATAGCTTTGTAAAGTTAGGTGAAGTTATCTCTTGTGGGATCATAAACCATAGGTCTTAGATTACAACCTAACATGTGTTGGGTGAAATAAACTAAACTAAATGAGTAATTTACCAATATAATCTAGTAGGATTATTTATAGATGTAATTTAAATATCACTAATTCAAAATGGTGTGTGTGTGTGTGTGTGTGGGTGTTTGTGTTTATATTTTGGCCTTAGATATTATGCATTGACTTAATTGAGTTTAATATAAGAATTATTTTGTGGTTGCTTAAGAACTACCTCAAGAAGGTTCTATAGGTAGCATAAGGACCACTTATAGTGTTTCATTTCCTCCTTTGGGATAAGGATATTTTTAAATAATGTTTATATGTTACGTAAAAAAAAGCCTTCCATCAATGGAAGAATTTTAAAGATACATAGATTAAAAATGTGACTTGAGATGGTAAGACAATTCTGGAAGCTTATTGTAAGGAGATTTTCAATCAACCAATATGTTAGTAGGATGGATATTTTCATTGTGGTATCACCCATATGGCATAAGGATAATGTTATGTGGGGTTTATAATTTCCCATTAACCAAGCCTTCTAACCAATGTGGTAGTAGAATCAATTCAATAATTCTAGGATGCATAGATTAGGCATATCTAAGCTGAGATCATAATCATCTTTAAAACATTATATTTAGAAGATTTTCTAGGTTTTATATGTCATGATAGAAGAGAAGAAAAATAAAACAAGAAAACATACTCATCGACAAATATTCAATCATTATATTAGTATGAGGGCCACTTTTATTTGAATATCACCACCTTAATATAAAGAGCATAATATATTAGATTTATATGGTGTACAATATATTTTCACAATATTCTCATCCAATTATTTTAGCATTGTTCTCATTCCATTCAAGTAAAAATGTGATAAAACATTAAATCTTCATTATTTTATGTTGATATGACATCCTTCCATTCTAGTAATTCTAGTAAGGGGACTTCAGTGGCATGACCTACTACGTTTTGAGATTTATCATCTCATTAGAGAAGTTCTACAGGATGCTTTTCATGTCATTCACTTCTATTGCTAGTGAGGTTGAAGAGGATGCACTAGTAATAGTAGGTGGATATACATACATGAAAGGAGATGATTATGAGGTTCTTGGGACCTCCTCTTACGATGGTATGGATATATTTAGGAATATTGGCATTAGTGACCATTGGGGAAACTTATTGGCATCTATTAAATTATTCTCTACCCTGACTACCAAGTCATATGAATTTCATAGTGTCTATCCTCCAAGAGATAGAATCATAATCACTATATTTGACTTGAAAACCTTGAGGTAGAAGACAATGGCCACACCTACAGGCAACCAAACTACTACTAGGACCCTTTGCTGTGTTTTATGAAACCTAGTATTAAAATCAATAATAGCCTATTAAGTTTTGTATTTTGTTTAGCCATCACTGCTTACAGGTGATGTTTTTAATACCTCACTAAGGATATGAGCCAAATGATTAAAAAATGTGAATATGACTTTGAATATTTGTCAAAACATAAATAATTTTGTTGATATGTGAATAATTTTGTTATTTTTTGGGATTAAATCTACCACTCATGAACTAAAAGGAATGGATTTTTTGGGGGTATTTTAGGTTTATTTATTTTCACTTTTACAAAAATGGCAAATTGGGTGTAGTTCTTGGGCTTTAGAAACACAAATATTTCATAGCCCAAATCAAACAAAGATTTCAAGAGAGCCATCTTGATTTGGACTGTTGGTTTTCAACATGATTAATACTTGGATTTTTTTTAGTCATCTCTACTTATAGGCTAGGTTTATTATACCTCACTAAGGCTATGAGCCAAATGGTTTTAGATATGGCTTGGAATGTTTGTTAAAAAATGTTGATATGTGAATTATTCTATTGATTCTTGGGATTAAATCTAGCCTTCATAGAGTGAAAGGAATGGTTTTTTTAGTATCATAGGTCTATTTATTTTTACTTCTATAGAAATGGTGAATTGGGTATAGGTGTTAGGCTTTGAATATTTTCTAAAGAATAAATATTTTTGTCAATCTGTGAATCATTCTATGAATTCTTAAACTATAGTAGTTGTAGTTTGATTCGATTCAGTCAATCTGTGAATCATTTGGAATGAGTAATTTTGGATCAAAAAAATTACTAATTATTTAAGGTTAACTCATGTAATAGATGGTATGAATAATATTTGAAAAACATTAATTTACATGAATGTAATTCATACAAATATTCATTTCATTTATATGTATGAATTACATTTATACAAATATCCTAGTGTCATTGAGGATGACATTTTGAGCATAAATGAGCCAATGCCTATACTCCATCACCTAAAAATTTTGTGAGGGTGATAAATCCATGTTTTTAATCACTAAAATTAAGGTTAGTCTAATGTGAATCATACATACATGTTTATTCCAATTGTATAACAATACTCAATAATTTAATTGGAAAAGCATAGTATAATATTATTTATATAATATTACATAGTAAAAAAATAGACATGAATAGACAAACTAAGGTGTAAAATAAGGCTATTCTCTCATACTTAATCCTTGTGTATAACAAAATACTTTGTCTAGACTTGAAAATAAAGACAAAAAGTTACATACTTTTAGTTTCTGAAGATCTTTCTCCTTCAAGACAAAAAGTTGCATACTTATAATTTTTTAAGAGCTTAGTCCTTAAATCTTCTATTGGTATGTTTTTCACTACCATTTATGTTATTGGAGTTTTTATCATGCCACCTACCATTTATTGAAAATTTATTGTTCTCCCTTGTTAAAAATAACTTATCATCTGCACTTTATTAGTTGGACTAAGTGGACTACCTAGCTGATAATTCCCTATGCTTACAAAGGAAGGAGCATATATGTTCATCATTCCCATAATAATTAGATTTTATGGAAAAATATTTTCTATTTTTTTAACCTTATCTATCTCTCCACCTCTTTCATTGTTTTCTCATACTCCCTCATCTTTTTCTTCTACTCCTTCTCATGCTTTTCCCTTTGTCTTTGTTCTTCCTTTTCTTTCTTTTTAACTCATTCTCAATTTTTCTACTCCTTAAAATCCCCATTAATTTATCTTAATGATTTATTATCTTATAGTTTTTGTTTTCTCTTGGCCTTAATTTCCTCTATTTCCTTCTTTAGTATTTCTTGGCCACAATTTTTTTAAAAAAAATCATCTGTAGTTAGACTACTTTCGCAATCTCATTGTACCTTTTGATAATCGAGGGGAATTTTGTGCAACCCTCTCTATTGGAAGTTTAATAAAACTAACTAAAATTGAAATTTTTTACTTTAATTTGAATACATTCATGTTCTTCATTTTTATTTTCTAATATATCTTTTATTTTTGCAAGATTAATTATATCATCATAATCATGAAAATCCCCTGTAACAGAATAGTAGTGCACTAAATCTTCATCAAGTAAAATTACATGAGATAATAGCATTTAAAGGTCGATATCTATATTGTAAAATTTCAAGTTTACACCTGATTATATTACCTCTCCCTTGATCTTATCTGTTTGGTTTATTTGTGAAGGTAAGATCAACCCCTCTCCAAAAACATGTTCTTGAATGTCAGACACATGCTTACCTTGACCTATTTCTTCACCTTATTCAGTACACTCTTGTGTTTTGGTTACATGTGTAACCTATTGATATGAGGTAAAATTTGATCTATATTATCATTTCATCTACTACATGTCATTTTTTAAGCTCAACGATTCCATCTATTTCATCCTTTCCATATCTAACCAACCACATGATGTTTTGAAATCTAGTCTCATCATATTCATCTATAAATTCATATCCTTCACTTGGTTCTATGTCTTCTACAAGTTCTTGTCTATTCAGTGGTCATATACCTATCCTCTTAAACCCTGACTTTATATTTTCTATAGAAAGAGAATTTTTGAAAGCTATGTTACCCAACTCAATGAAGTCAGACTTGTTGATCTCTAGTTTATGATTTCAAGCCATACACGTTGTAATTTTAGATTTGAAATAATTTTTTAATGGTGATAAGACACTCACATCTAATGTTTTTAGCTTGTGGGAAGTGTGTAATGGATGAGTAACAAGATCAATTCCCAAACTCCTAACTCTTCAATAGTTTTCATTGCTACATGACTCTCATGGCCATTAAAAATAAATAGATGCCTATTGGAAGGAGAAACTCCACTTGGTATTGATCTATTGAAATGGTGTATCCAATTAAGAGTCATTTCTTTTATCATCTAAACATGAGGTTGGGTTACCATACATGCTCCTAGTTTATAACACGTAATGTAGTTTTTTCAATTTATTTCCTTTGAAAAGGTAAGATCTAGGAATGCTTTGGCATACTACATTAACACAATAAGGAATGGTGATTTATTGCCTAATATTTGTAATTTTATGATGAGCACTTTGACATCCTCTTTTTGCTATGACCCACATACCACTATCCTTGCCAACTTGTAATCCAGTTTCATCACAGTTCCAAATGTTGTAAGGTCTATAATGGTTAGGATCATAAACCTTCTCCAAGTTATTATAAAATTAATATACAATGGAAGGCCTTAGCTATAATTATCTATCTCTATCCAAGCCTTTTATTGATTTAATAGACAAGTCTGAGTGCCTCTTATTAAATTGAGCCCACCTAGACTTGTTGGATATTACATCTTTAAAAGGGTTGAGCTTATTTTCACATATGTGGTATACATATGACTTGAGTTGTATAATTTCAAGTCCATGACCAAGTTATGTCATATCTTTGTACCATTGAACAACCTCAATTTCTTCCTCATATGTCAAAATGGATGGTGGGACATTTTTTTGGGTAGTTTTAGTACCCAAAAACTAATAATTAAGTTTGGATACAGGGATTCTCCACTTTTTTCTCCTAGCTCGAGTGGAGTAACCATTATTTTCAACATCCCTCATATCATGCTTCATTTTAGTTACAGTCCATTGAATTTGGATGGTTACATTTTTAGTTACTAAAGGACATGTTGTCATGTGTGTAGTAGTTTTAGGTTGTTTGTGTGAATTTGTAGCTTCTTCACCTTATGAATTTGTAGCATCCCCTCTTCTTCCTCTTTTTGTATTGATCCTTGACTTATGAAATTTTCTATTTCTCTTTGAATTCATCATTAATTTTGCATCATAAAATATGGAAAAGTTAATAACGTGCATTATAAAATGATAACATACATACTATGCTAATAACATTGTAGCTTATCTTTCCCTTCAATAACAACACAAATTTTAACTAGTGTGATACAATATAGGTATTGAACTGTGCAAATACAAAATAGTTGTGTGACTCAACTTAGATATGGACTTGTTCAATTCCAAAAATAGGATGTTCAATACAAGATGGTGAGGTGTTATTACTTTTCTACCTTGATTAGGGTGCATGCATAACATGGGATGAGCACTGTTAACTGAAGTCTAAATGTCCCACATTTGGCTCCCACTAATACATTTTATGGGATTTCAATTATCACAAAGTGTTATATGAAGAAGATTTGTATATGTATATAGTTATATATGTATATATGTATATGGGTTGTGTAGTTAGATTCATTTAATTGATTTGTTTCCCCTGTTAATTGTTTTGATATTATCTCTAGTTAAATGGCTCTAGGGATTCTAATCATAATATTGAACTCAAAAACTTATAGATCCATGATCCTATACACTCTAATTGTGTATAAAAATATATTACCTTATAAATTTATAAAGCATGTAATAAAATTTAGGTTCACCAAAAAATATATGTATAAATACATCTATGTTAAATTACATAATATCTATTCATAAATATTGAAAATAAATATAATCATAATTAATATATTACAATTTAATCTAATTGCATAAATATTTTTTCCTTTTTTAGTAAATGACAATAAAGGGGTTTATATTAATATATGATTTCACATAAATTTAGAAATAGTCATTAGGACTAGATTGCAGAAATAGGATTTCTAGAGCTAGACAATGAAAACCCAAGAAGCTCACATTGACCTGAATAAATCATTAAAACTGTAGACTTGATGTTTCTTATAAATTATATTTGTACATTATATGTTTATATTAAAATTTAAACATGTTGAAATGTAATCCATTAATGTATTCATTAGGTCTATGGATCTAAAAAATGTACTCATTTTCCTAAAATCTTATGTGGATCCCTCAAACATTTATTTCCTTTTTGAAAAACAAATAATACAGTCACATCAAAGAAGCAAAAAAAATTGGGGATGTGTTTTGGGCCCTGTGTTATCCTTAGATTAATTCTTATGAGGCCCCTAGAAGTTTTGTATAACCTCACAATGAACACACCAATTATAATGCATGTCCAACCAAGTAGTATTGTAATGATGCAATTTCTACTATATATGGATTTTCAGGCTACAATGAATGTTTTATGGAGTAATAATTGATTCAAGCTTATAAAAATTGAGATAAAAGAGAAGAAAGATAGACATTAAAGAGGAAATTAAGAGAAACAAAGATGAGGACAAAGATTTTAGATATTATCTAGGATGGTATTTTAGTGGCATTATTGAATTTGTTTCATTATAATATTTGATCTTAAAAAGGGTGGTATTATCTTCTCATATTTCTTCTATAAATGTTTTTTATTACAAAAATTAGATTAAAGGCCTCCAAGCTAAACACCAATGAGAAATAAAGTATATAAGTTATAGAAAATTGGACTGAAAAACTATAAATTATTGAATTATGTGTATTGTTTACTTACATGTTATTGGTATGGTTGATGAAATGCCTTAAAACTTGTAGCAAAATTATATAGAAAGAGTGGTATGGTAGTAAAAACACATAATAAGGATTATTTATATAGGCAACATGAGATTCAAATTTGAAAATTTTTATGATCTATGTGTTGGTTGAATATTTTGTTGATCAGCGTACTAATAAACAAAATAAGTTTGATCAGCCAAAGTAGGAAGATTAGTCATCCAAATGTGTAGATTTACCACATTAGAAGGGGACTGATCTCTCCTCTCATCAACGAGAGGTTCCCTATATATATATATATATATATATATATATATATATATATATATATAAACAAAAAATAATATTCAAGGGTAGGACAAACCATCCATCTCTCTTTCTTCAGAGATGATGTATGCAGATCATAGGATAAACTCAAGGAAAATGACAGAAAGCACTCCTCTTCTTTCAGAAGTACTATTCAACAAGCTACAAGAATACTCCAGGTAGTAACAACAAAATGTAGCAATAGATGTAATAACTAGAAAATCAAGATGTAGCACAAAGTCTCCACCTAAATCACTCAAGAGTAAGATATGAAGGAAAATGAGGGCACAAAGTCTTCCCAAAGTCCTTTACATAGAAATGAAAAGAAAACACACTGAAAGGCAATTATGGGGGCATAAAGTCTCTCCACATTTGACTCTTCAGGACACCTTTCTAACTAATTTCACTAATCCTGCTTATTGAATTAAAAGAAAAAAAAATAAATCATGGAAAAAGACATAAGAATAGTTTCCTCAACAACAAAGATATCACAGCACAAAGTCTGAAAAGTCACTTGCTTTCTTATTCTAGTAACAAAATATGATCAACAAACTAAGCTCAAAGTCTCAGAAGTACCTTTCAATTTGGGTAGAGTTTCATTCTGATTGTCAAAAAAGAGATAAATTTACAATAGAAGAGAGTCACTTATATAGCCTCTTCAAGAAGCACTCGAGAACAGTAACACATCATGTTGCATTGGAAACTATTAGGAAAATAGGCTGGAAATTAGGGGCATCTACCCATTTGTTTTTCTCAATGCAGGGAAACAAGTCACGCTATTAAAAGTTTGCATCTTTCAATGTCCACCTGGTGATCTGATCCTTCCTCATCATTCCTCCTTTCTTGGTTAATTGAATCAGGTCCTGGATTCAGTTTGCTATTCTATTCCTTCCTTGCTTTCTGTTGGTCTTGGCCTTGAAATCTGTGAATGCATTCTGGTCTATAGGTTTAAAGGATCAACGGCTATTTTGTTGTCTTAAATTTGACATCTTCAGGCACATCACCCCTTTGTTTTCTTTTGGATTTTCTATTTGGTACTTTCCTAGATTGAACTTGCCCTTTTGGGCCTTAAGAAATAACCTATTTTGGGTCGAGAAGAACTCCCTGCAAGCTATCTGCCCTTTGGGTGGTCATTGAATGGCCCTCAGGCTTTTTTTTTTACATCTTCTTGATGGGAAGGTCACCCTTTGGCTTCAGGGAAGTATCCTTTAAGTTGACAGCTGAGAGTCCCCCAAATGGGCACTTGCCCTTCGGGGTCCTTTGGTGGCCTTTTTCTTTATAGTCTTCGTAGGATTTCCTCAGGCTTTCTCGATGGACAAATTCCCATGGACAAAAAGTCCATGGAAATTTACCGCAAATAAAAAGTCTACAAAAATTTCCCGCGAACAAAAAGTCTACAGAATTTCCATTTGCTTTGGTTATTATCCTTCAGGTTTTTTCTGCCCGTGACCACTTCTTGAATTCTTTCAAACTTTTTGTCCGAAGGAATTCCTTTAGACAAAAGTCTGAAAGAATTATAACTATCTACCTTAAACAAAATTTTTGAAGGAATTTACCTTTGCGTCCTTCAAAAATGACCCTTCCAAAGGGTGTTTTTATCGATCAAGTGCCCTCTACAAGGGCACTTGTCCTTTGGGAGGCTTCCTTGAACTAAGTCGATGATCCCTTTGATTGAACCAAATGTTTATCCATTCCATTGAACCAAGCTGATGAACTGCTTGGTTGAACCAAATGTTAAACCAAGTTTTGGTTCAATCAAATGAACTGAGCATTAAAACACTTCATTGAACCAGTCTTTGAACTAATTCGTTGAACCAAGGCTTTGAACCAAAATGGTTCAAGCCAATGAGCCAAGCCTTTAAAATATTTGCATTTTGAACTGCTCCTTTGAACCAAGTTGTTGAACTGTTTGATTGAACCAAACATTGAACCAAGGCTTTGAACCATCTGTTAAAACATTTGATTGAACCGTTTGGTTGAACCAAATGTTTAACCACTTTGTTGAACCAAAATGGTTCAAGCCGATGAACCCTTTGTTTGAACTAACCATTGAACCTGTTCATTGAACCAATCAGTTGAACCTCTTCATTGAACCAAAATGGTTCAAGCTGATGATTCAATTGAATGAACCAAAGTGATGAACTAACCGTTAAACCAAAAGACGATGAACCAATCATTAAACCAAGTTTTGGTTCAATGGTTTAAACAAATGCTTGAACTAACTGATGAACCATTTGATTAAACCAAAGGATGAATCAAATGAGTGAACCAAAAGCATTGAAATGCTTGATTGAACCTACCTTTAAATCTTTTGATGTTGAACCAAAGGATGAACCAAATGTTGAACCTGTTGTTGATGATTGCCGATGGATATTTTTGTTTGAACCAAGGCACTGAACTAATCCCAAAAATGACCAAGTGTTAAAAACTGATTCTTTTGATTGAACCCACCTGCAGAAGTTGTGAAGCCCGTTGAACTTGTAGAAATGAACCTACTTGCAAAGTCTACAAAAATCAAGTCTATAGAAATCATCCTGTAAAGCCCATTGAACTTGTTTTACAAAGTCTATGGATTTTCTCTTCTTTTTGAGTCTGTAGATTTTCTCTTCCTACAAAGTCCGTAGATTCAAGCCTGCATAGTCTATAGATTTAAGCCTACAGAGTCCATAGATTTAAGCCTGTAGAGTCTGTAGATTTCTAAAAAGCTTGAAAAATAAGGAATTTGAATGCCCAAGATAAATTTTGAAAAGGGAAGAGACAATTTTGGTCTATAAGACCAAAATAGTTCAAATGTTGTCCCAAAAATGAGTGATATTTTTGGGGGACAATAGCTGGCTCCAGTTGGGGAACTTCTTGTCAATTGCAAAAAGAATTGAAAGGAGTAGAATCCAGAATCTCTAGTGTCTTCATGTGTACCATTGGGTTATGGAGTCATGCTACCCAGAAATGAAAGGCATCAAAAATAGAAACAAACAAAACAAAATAGAATTGAAAACTATACAAATGTACATATATACAGATGGACTGATCTGACACTTCAAGAGTTGAAATGTTTCAGATGTTGTTTCTTAAGGGGTAGTGAAAATAGTTTTTTATCTTGATAAACTAGCAAGGAGACATTTTGCCCCCAGAAATGGTGATGAGCGAATGGATTTCTCCACCAAGAAACCAATTTTATTCATCTTCCCCTTGGCTTTTTCTTCTTCTTATCCCATGGCAGGATGTGGTCTTCAAACTAAAAACCATAACTCCTTGCTCTATTGGTGAAGGATTTGTTTGCCTGATTTTGATTTGCAGTAACATGTTCCATTACCATAATTGATTATTCTTATGATTCAGTCCAACATATGATTGGATTTTCTACATCAAACTCTTGACAAATTATCAGCTTAGCATCTCTTTTGATGTGAAGGAGTTTGATTTCTTCATCTTGAACACTCTTCAATCTGAGTAACAGAGATTCACATCCAGTTGTGTTTTTGGTGTTGCTGACTTTAAAATTACATGAAGGAAGAATATCTCCTTGAGGAGATATCAACACAATCCAAAATTCATCATTGGTGGAAGAATTGTTGTCATCATCAGAAGCTGATCTCCTATTCGATTTTTCTTCATTAGAGGTGGAAGATCCTTCCTTGTTTATACTGCATCCTACCGATTCTCCTGAAGTCTTATTTGGATCAATTCTTGGATTTTACACTATAGGAATTTCATTTATAGAAAAATTAACATCCTCTGTGGTAAATAAATAATTACCCCTACTTGAAGATTCAAATAGAATTTGTGCTACAGGGGTTGATGTTTGGATGACCACACATTTTGCTTCCTTTTCAGGGAGCAATCTCTTCATCACACCTTGGACAGGGATTCTTGCTTCAAATAGGTCCATGTTTAGTTCTCCTCCCTCATCCTTACATAAATTTCATCCAAGAAAAATGCCATAAGATGCTAGGACGTTAGTCACCAAGATAGTCATCCTGATTCTCGTCTAGAAAGGCTGCCAATGCAAATTGGGCATCTTTGATTTACCCTAGCAATGGTACTTGCTTGTTCTCCATGGAGAAACATCTCCCAAATGTCTTGGTCGATGTGAGACCTAGAGAATTGGCTACTTTAGCAGGCATGACATTGTCAGATGCCCCAAAATCAATGATGCAATTGTTGAGCTAATAACCATTTATTAACAGGGAAACATAGAAAGTTTCTATTTTCCTAGGGCAGTTGGAGGAGAAATGACAAGATTATTTGGAATGGGTATGTTCTTTGGGGAATCAAGAATTATTTTCTTAACCTCTTGTCTTGTAGGGATGGTTTGGTTCTTGACACATTGGACCAACTTATCTAATTGATCAGGATTAGCTTGCAAATATTTAAATTCAGACATTTGTATTTTGGTCTTTTTGACATGATCAATTATGTCAAATAGCTGAATTGGAATAGGAATAGAGGAAAGTATTTCAACCTTTTGGGTTTTAGGAGGGATGGGAGGAGGGTTGGTTTGTGAAATGGGAGTAAAAGGTGAAGGTGAAATTGATGTACTTATATTTTGAGTGATCACCAGATCCTTTGATTGAAAAGGTAGAATCGTTCCATGTTTAGCAATTGTGACTGCTAGTTGAGGTTGCTCCTCTATCTTCCATTATCAGCTTGATAGACTAATTGGTTCTTAGATTTGGTAAACACTACATATGATCCATCAATATCTTCTCCTTTGCTTCTGAGTTCATCCTGGTAGTTCAAGAAACCAATGTGGGAGTCGCCAGCTAATTCTTCTTGATTGTATTTAAGGAGATTAGTGTCATTTTATTTATTCAATTTAGGCTAGAAAGAGAACTCTGATTCTGCTTCAAGATATCCCATTGCTGAATTGGTTGGAGGAGCTTCTAGGGCAAGTTTCCCTTGTGGGGGAGGAAGGTGATTCTATTGCCCTTGATTCCTGGCAGCATTGCCTTGATATGATTGATTTGGAAATGTCCTTCTTGGCATATCTCTATATGAAGGAACAAAAGACATTCCTTGCACCATTTGCTTTTTCAAGGCTAGCACTTCATTGGCCAACTTTTGCACCATTGGATTAGTGTTGCCTGTAGATGCATATTCATAAGATGATGAAGCTCTATTTCTATTTAGATCTCTTCTTATCTTCTCTGCTAAGATGAGATCATCTTCTACCTCAGTGGCCAAAAGTTGAGCTACAACAAGATCTATTTGACTAGCACGTCTCAAGAGAAAACTTACTTTAGGTAGCTAAGAATTAATGAAAAAGCATTTGAGATTCTTAGTTGTAGGTTGAGCAATTATAGGTATTCTATTTCTCAATTTGTCAAATTTGGCTATAAAGTCTCTCATAGGCTCATGAGGCTCTTTCTTCATCTATGTAAGTTGAGCCAGAAGTGTATGTGCATCTTTTTCAAGTTTGAATCTGGCTTCAAACTTAGCTTTGAGAGTATTCCAATCAATCACTGATCGAGCTTGTAGATGATAAAACCAATCTGTAACAACACCTTATAATGTTTCTACTAAAAGCCTAACTGCTACATCTTCAAATTCTACTCCAATTACTCTACAAGCTATGCTGAAAGCTGCAATGTGCTCATCAGGATGAACTTTCCCATCACCATAGAACTTGGGGAAGTTCTTCCTTGAACTATGTGGAAGCTCATGTAGAGGTGGAGTAAGATAGAGAGGAACAAAAGCATTACCTTAGGGGCCTTGAACTGCCATTGTAGGATTATGAAAAGGAGGGATAGCAAATCTCAAAGGAGTTATTATTGGCAAAGATTTATCAATAGCAAAAGTAGATACTTCGTTTGGCAATGGAGATCTAACTTTAGTTGGAGGAAAACTCTTGGTTTGTTGGAGATGAGATGGTGAAGGAAATAGATCAAAATCACTTTGTTGTACCAACTCAAATACAGGGTCAATGATACCTTTAGGCCTTTGGCTTTGTGTATACCTTGAATCTACCAGATTGTGAAACAAAAATGGAAAAGAATTGACCTTGCTTTAGTTAAAGCTTGAGGCTTTAAACTGTGCATTCTTTCCCAGTTAGTGTGGAGGTGAATGGATAGATTATAAATGGATAATGGATATTATATCCCCAGTGGAGTCGCCAAAAACTGTTGGTTGAATATTTTGTTGATCAGCGTACTGATAAACAAAATAGGTCTGATCAGCCAAAGCAGGAAGATTAGTCATCCAAATGTGTAGATTTACCACATCAGAAGGGGACTAATCTCTCCTCTCAACAAGGGGAGGCTCCGTATAGGCTATATATATATATAATAATAATAATATTCAAGGGTAAGACAAACCATCCATCTCTCTTTCTTCAGAGATGATGTATGCAGATCACAAGAAAAACTCAAGGAAAATGACAGAAAGCACTCCTCTTCTTTCAGAAGTACTATTCAGCAAGCCATAAGAATACTCCAGATAGTAATAGCAAAATGTAGCAAAAGATGTAATAACCAACAAATTGAGATGCAGCACAAATTCTCCACCTGAATCACTCAAGAGTAAGATACGAAGGACAATGAGGGCATAAAGTCTTCCCAAAGTCCTTTACATAGAAATGAAAAGAAAACACACTGAAAGGCAATTATGGGGGCATAAAGTCTCTCTACAGCTGACTCTTCAGGACACCTTTCTGACTAATTTCACTAATCCTACTTGTCGAATTAAAGGAACAAAAAATAAATCAAGGAAAAAGACATAAGAACAATTTCCTCAACAACAAAGATATCACAACACAAAGTTTGAAAAGTCACTTGCTTTCTTATTCTAGTAACAAAATATGATCAACAAACTGAGCTCAAAGTCTCAGAAGTGCCTTTCAATTTGGGCAGAGTTTCATTCTAATTTTAAAAAAGAGATAAATTTACAATAGAAGAGAGTCCGTTATATAGCCTCTTCAAGAAGGACTTGGGAATAGTAACACATCATGTTGCATTGGAAACTATTAGGAAAATAGGCTAGAAATTAGGGACATCTACCCATTTGTTTTTCTCAATGCAGGGAAACAAGTCACGGTATTGAAAGTTCACATCTTTCAATGTCCACCTAGTGATCTGATCCTTCCTCATTATTCCTCCTTTCCTAGTTAATTGAATCGGTTTTTGGATTCAGTTTGCTATTCTATTCCTTCCTTGATTTTTGCTAGTCTTGGCCTTGAAATCTGTGAATGCATTCTGGTCTGTAGGTTTAAAGGATCAATAGCTATTTTATTGTCTTGAGTTTGACATCTTCAGGTGTGTCACCCCTTTGTCTTCTTTTGGATTTTCTATTTGGTGCTTTCCCAGAATGAACTTACCCTTTCAAGCCTTAAGAAATAACCTATTTTGGGTCGAGAAGAACTCCTTGCAAGCTATCTACCCTTTGGGTGGTCTTTGAATGGCCCTCGGGCTTTTTGTTTTACATCTTCTCAAAGGGAGGGTGACCCTTCAGCGTCGGGGAAGTATCCTTCAAGTTGGCAGTTGAGAGTCCCCTGTCCTTCAAGGTCCTTCAACAGCCTTTTTCTTTATAGTCTTCGTAGGCTTTCCTTGGGATTTCTCAGTGAACAAATTCCCGTGGACAAAAAGTCCGCATAAATTTCCCACAGACAAAAAGTCCATGGAAATTTCCCATAGATAAAAAGACCACAAAATTTCCATTTGCTTTGGTTATTACCCTTTGGGTTTTTTCCACCCGTGACCGCTTCTTGAATTATTTCAAACTTTTTTTCCGAAGGAATTCCTTCAGACAAAAGTCTGAAAGAATTATAACTGTCTACCTTAAACAAAATTTCTGAAGGAATTTACCTTTGTGGCCTTCTTCAAAAATGACCCTTTGGAAGGGTGTTTTTATCGATCAAGTGCCCTTCGCAAGGGTACTTGTCCTTCGAGAGGATTCCTTGAACTAAGTCAATGATCCCTTTGATTGAAACAAATGTTGAAATATTCCACTGAACCAAGCCAATGAACCGCTTGGTTGAACCAAATGTTGAACCAAGTTTTGGTTCAATCGGATGAATTGAGCATTGAAACACTTCATTGAATCAGTCTTTAAACTAATTCATTAAACCAAGGCTTTAAACCAAAATGGTTCAAGCTGATGAACCAAGCCTTTGAACTATTTGCATTTTGAACTGCTCCTTTGAACCAAGTTGTTGAACTATTTGATTGAACCAAACGTTGAACCAAGGCTTTGAACCATCTATTGAACCGTTTGATTGAACCGTTTGATTGAACCATTTGGTTGAACCAAACATTGAACCACTTCATTGAACCAAAATGGTTCAAGTTGATGAACCCTTTATTTGAACCAACCATTGAACCTCTTTGTTGAACCAATCGGTTGAACCTCTTCATTGAACCAAAATGGTTCAAGTCGATGATTCAATTAAATGAACCAAAGCGATGAACTAACCGTTGAACCAAAAGATGATGAACCAAGTTTTGGTTTAATGGTTCAAACAAAGCCTTGAACTGACTAACAAACTATTTGATTGAACCAAATGATGAATCAGATGAGTGAACCAAAAGTGTTGAACCACTTGATTGAACCCACCTTTGAATTTTTTGACATTGAACCAAAGGATGAACCAAATGTTGAATCTATTGTTGATGCTTTCCAATGGAGATTTATGTTTGAACCAAGGCACTGAACCAATGTCAAAAATGACCAAGTGTTAGAAACTGATTCTTTTGATTGAAGCTGTGAAGCCTGTTAAACTTGTAGAAATGAACCTGCTTGCAAAGTCCGCAGAAATCAAGTCTGTAGAAATCAACCTATAAAGCCTATTGAACTTGTTCTACAAATTCCATATATTTTCTCTTCTTTCTGAGTCCATAGATTTTCTCTTCCTGTAGAGTCCATAGATTCAAGCCTACAGAGTCTATAGATTTAAGCCTGTAGAGTCTGTAGATTTAAGCCTGTAGAGTCCGTAGATTTTTGAAAAGCTTGAAAAATGAGGAATTTGAATGCCGAGGACAAATTTTGAAAAGGGAAGAGAAAATTTTGGTCTATAAGACCAAAATAGTTCAAATGTTGTCCCAAAAATGAGTGATATTTTTGGGGGACAACACTATGGACTTGCATCCCATTCGTTTATTTAATTTTGTTTGGATTTATTTTCTGATTTTTTTAATTTTTTTTAGATTGCATTAAATAATTTGGTGAACCTTATGTGTTTTTTTAATTATGTAGGTACACATATTGGATCAAAGAGTGGAAGATGTTTAGAGTGAATAGTTTGAACTTTTAAAATTAAAATGAAAACAAAGTGGATGTATACTTGAACAATTTGTTTTGAAAGTTTGCACATGTTGAATTATTACTTTGATAATATTTTAACTTTTGATAGTAAGTAAAATAACATCAATATAAAAATCTATATTACTAAACTCAATATTTGCATTTATTCATGCAAAATTTTAATTGAGATATTTGTAGTTGAAATATAGTGTACTAAGAATAGTAAAATATTTGTGTCCATGTTTAATATTTCATACTAATTATGGAAGAATATCAATTCTCAACTACTAGGTATAAATATATTTATAGTTAATAAAAATTTCATTTACTTTTAGTAAAAATGTGTTCAATATTTAGGCCCCATATCACCAAATACCCTCTCAACTATTAGACTCCGCTCAACTATTGGGTCCTCTCCCTTAGGGAGCATTCAAATAATGGTAATAGTCAAGGGGAGATGCCTCCTCAACTAAAAAATAGATTATTCAATGAACATTTTTGTATATATTTTGTTCCATAAATTAAAATAATGGATTATTCAATAACAATACAATATGAGGATTTTAGAGTTGTAGAATCAATTTCAAGACACACATTTTAATTTATAAGTTAGAATGAGAGAGGGGATCCAAACACATAAATATATTCATCAAAAATAAATCAAATATTATGCTAGTAGGGGGTCACTTCCATTGAGGCATCAATTCTATTACGATTAGAATAATGGTATATTTGATTTTTATGCTATCACAAATGAATTCTTCCAACCAATGTCCATAATAAGTTTTATTATGTAGATATTTAGATTTTAAAGTTGTACAAGAAATTTAAAGATAAGAAAATTGGGTGTATCAAACTTTAAATAACAATCCACTTTTTATAAGCTTGTTATAATGGGATTTTTAGAAGCTTTCTTTTGTAAAAATCAAATAAGGGGGGAGGAAAAAACATACTCATGCATAACGAATCAACCATTTTCTTAGTAGGAGAAAAACTTACTTTGTGGTATCTATAAATAATAAACTATTATATAATAAGAGGGCAAGATCCATTGTGGCATCACCCCCACTAGCATAAGGATCATGGTAAATTGGGTTTGTAAGTTTCCATAAACCAAACCTTCCATCAAATCTCATATTAAGTATTTATGTATAGAAGGAAAAATTTTATAGTCATAGAATAAAATTCAAAATTCACAAATTAGGCTTATTTGACTTGAGATTGTAATAAAATTTCAAATTCTTGTTTTGATTAAAGTAAACCCACCTTTAAGAGTTGGTGTGGAATCTATCCCTAGACATAGTAGGAGCTCTGTGTCTCCAAAAATGATACCAAAAAGGCTTATAAATAAATATCCAAGAGAGAAAAAATTCAAAATTCAACCATAGGACCCAACAACCACAAGTACACTAGGCTCACCTAAGCTAACGAACAAGATGTACAAAAGAGATTAGTCCAAAAGTTAAGAATATGGTAAAACCCAAAATTTGAAATTCAAATTAGAACCATCTTAGGATGTATCCCAATCACCAACTAGCTTCATCAATCCCCCAAATAGGGTAACCCATGATAAAATGCTGACAACCATCACAACAGGAAAAGTATAATTTCTATGTGTGAAATATAAATAAAATAAGATTATATTACTATAAATTAGTGACCATGATTCAAATGAGGATTTTATATCTAATATCCAATTGGATAAAGTTTATAATTAATATTTAGATTTTAGGGTGTTCTAAATCTGATGGTGAGGAAATAATTATCTTTTGGTAAGCTTAGGTGATTTTTTCTCTTTTGGGATCATAACCCATAGGTCTCAGATTACAACCTAAGTTGTGTTTGGTGAAATAAACTAAACTAACTAAGTAATTTATCAATATAATATAGTAGGATAAGTTATATATCTAATTTATATATCACTAATGGATAATGGTGTGTGTGGGTGTGTGTGTTTAGAATTTGGGCTCGGATATTATGCATTGACTTAATTGAGTTTAATGTGAGAATTGTTTTATGGTTGCTTATGAGTTACCTCAAGAAGGTGCTATAGGTAACATAAGGGCCACTTTGAATGTTTAATTTCCTCCTTTGGGATATATATCATTGTTAATAATGTTTGTATGTTATGTAAAAATAAGCCTTCCATCAATGGAAGAATTTTAAAGATACATAGATTAAACATGTGACTTGAGATGGTAAGACAATTCTAGAAGATTATTGTAAGGATATTTTCAATCAACCAATATGTTAGTAGGATGGGGATTTTCTTTGTGGTATCAACCCTATGGAATAATTATAATGTTACATGGGTTTAATATGTTCCCATTAACCAAGACTTCTAACCAATGTGGTAGTAGAATCAATTAAAAATTTTTAGGATGCATATATTAGGCATATCTAAGTTGAGATCATAAGTAGCTTTAAAACATTATATTTAGAAGAATTTTTAGGTTTTATAAGTCACAAAAGAAGAGAATAAATATTAACAAAAAAACATACTCATCAACAAACTCTCAACCATTATATTAGTAGGAGGGCCACTTTTATTGAAACATCACCACCTTAATATAAAGAGCATAATATATTAGATTTATATGTTGTGTAATCTATTTTCACAATATTTTCATCCAATTATTTTAGCATTGTTCTCATTCCATCCAAGTAGATAAAACATTCAATCCTCATAATTATTTTTGTCATAAATTTATCCCATCACTTTCATTTTTTTTAGAACCTCAATAATATTGTCAATTTAGTATGTGAAAATTGTACCTAGTAAAGAAATAAAATAGAAGAGAGAAAATTAAAAAATAAAACAATAAATTAAAACATACATGTCTACAAATCATAATTAGCCTCAACTTCAACATAAATATAAGTAAATAACTTAGAGGGAAATATGTCAACCCTAATTACATATAATATATATCTAATTGGATGCCCCAAAAATATAATTGAAGAGTTTTGCGAATAGTTGAGAATCTGAGCAGCATTCCATCTCCTACTCACATCCTTTTATAGATAAAATTGAATGGAGATGTGGAATTTTGGAGATGCACTTAATAGTAAATATGGTAAATCCTCTTTAAAAATGGCAAACATGAGTGTAGCCCAATCTTATTTCTATCCTAGTGTTAGAAATGGAAAATGATGAGTAGCATTCTAACAATGTTACTCCCAAACTCTAATATAACATGCATAAACATCATCATTTATATTTCCATTTCCATTTCCACTTCCATTTCCACCATAAATACCTAGGTTCTAATCACACAAAAATATATTCATAAAAAATTAATCAAACATTATGCTAGTAGGGGGTCACTTCCATTGAGGCATCAATTTTATTAGGATTAGAATCATGGTACATTTGTTTTTTATGCTGTTATAAATGAATTCTTCCAACCAATGTCCATAATAATTTTTCTTATGTAGATATGTAGATTTTAAAGTTGCACAATAAATTTAAAGATAAGCAAATTGGGTGTATCCAACTTGAAATAACAATCCACTTTTTATAAGCTTGTTATAATGGGATTTTTAGAAGCTTTCTTTTCTAAAAATCAAATAAGAGGGGAGGAAAAAACATACTCATGCATAATGAATCAACCATTTTGTTAGTAGGAGAAAAAATTACTTTGTGGTATCTATAAATAATAAACTATTATATAATAAGAGGGCAAGATCCATTATGGCATCACCCCCACTACCATAAGGATCATGGTAAATTGGGTTTGTATGTTTCCATATACCAAACCTTCCATCCAATCTCATATTAAGTCTTTATGTATAGAAGGAATAATTTTATAGTCATAGAATTAACTTCAATATTCACAAATTAGGCTTATTTGACTTGAGATTGTAAGAAATTTTCAAATTCTTATTTCAATTAAAGTAAACCCACCTTTAAGAGCTAGTGTGGAATCCATCCCTAGACATAGTAGGAGCTCTATGTCTCCAAAAATGAGACAAAAATGGCTTAGAAAATAAATATCCAAGAGAGAAAAATTTCATAATTCAACCAAAGGACACAATAACCACATGTACACTAGGCTCACCTAAGACAATGAACAATATGTACAAAATAGACCGACCCAAAAGTTAAGAATATGGTAAAACCCAGAATTTGAAATTCAAACTGAAACCATCTCAAGAATGCATACCAATGGCTAACTAGCTTCATCGATCCCCCAAATAGGGTAACCCATGATAGAATGCTGACAACAATCACAACAGGAAAAGTATAATTTGTAAATGTGAAATATAAATAAAAAATATTATATTACTATATATTAGTGACCCATGATTCAAATGAGAATTTTCTAACCAGTATCCAATTGGGGAAAGTTTATAATTGATATTTAGATTTTAGTGTGTTCTAAATCTGATGGTGAGGTCATTATTATCTTTTGGTAAGCTTAGGTGAAGTTTTCTCTTGTGGGATCATAACCCATAGGTCTCAGATTGCAACCTAACATGTGTTTGATGAAATAAATGAAACTGAGTGAGTAATTTATCAATATAATATAGTAATATTAATTATAAATGTAATTTAAATGTCACTAATACACAATGGAGTGTGTGTGTGTGTGTGTGTGTGTGTGTGTGTGGGTGTGTGTTTAGAATTTGGGCTCAAATATTATGCATTGACTTAATTGAGTTTAGTATAAGAATTATTTTGTGGTTGCTTACAAGTTACCTTGAGAAGGTGATATAGGTAACACAAGGGCCAATTCCAATGTTTAATTTCCTCCTTTGGGATAAATAACATTGTTAATTAGGTTTGTATGTTATGTTAAAACAAGCCTTCCATCAATGGAAGAATTTTAAAGATACATAGATTAAACATGTGACTTGAGATGGCAAGACAATTCTAGAAGCTTATTGTAAGGATATTTTCAATCAACCAATATGTTATTAGGATGGGGATTTTCATTGTGGTATCACCCCTATGGCATAAGTATAATTTTACATGGGCTTTATATGTTTCCATTAACCAAGACTTCTAAACAATGTGGCAATAGAATCAATTCAAAAAATTTAGGATGCATAGATTACACATATCTAAGTTGAGATCATAAGCATATTTAAAACATTATATTTAGAAGATTTTTTTGGTTTTATAATTGATGGAAGAAGAGAATAATGATAAAAAAAAAATACTCATCACCAAACATTCAACCATTATATTAGTAGGAGGGCCACTTTTATTGAAACATCACCACCTTAATATAAAGAGCATAATATATTAGATTTATATGTTGTACAATCTATTTTTAGAATATTCTCATCCGATTATTTTAGCATTGTTCTCATTCCATTCAAGTAGAAATGTGATAAAACATTTAATGCTCATAATTATTTTTGTCATAAATTTATACCATCACTTTCATTTTTTTTTCAGAACCTCAATAATATTGTCAATTTAGTATGTGAAAATTGTACCTAGTAAAGAAATAAAATAGAAGAGAGAAAATTAAAAATTACGACAATAAATTAAAACATACATGTATACAAATCATAAGTATCCTCAACTTCAACACATCCAGAGGTAAATAACTTATAGGGCTTTATGTGAACCCTAATTACATATTATATATATCTAATTGGATGCCCAAAAATATTATTGAAGATTTTTGTGAACAGTTAAGAAGCTGAGCAACATTCATCTCCTACTCACATCCTTTTATAGATAAAAATGAATGGAGATGCAGAATTTTTGAGATGCACTCAATGGTAAATATGGTAAATCCCCTTTAAAATGGAAAACATGAGTGTAGCCCAATCTTGTTTTTGTCTTGGTGTTAAAAATGGAATATGATGAGTAGCATTCTAACAATGTTACTCTAAAACTCCAATATAACATGCATAAACATCATAATTTCTATTTCCATTTCTATTTCCACTTCCATTTCCACCATAACTACCTAGGTTCTAACATATGAATTGTAGCTAACATGGGTAGGCTGCAATACTATCCTACTCATGCAAAGTTAAAAATATTCACTTTTTTTGAGTTCTTATTAATTAAAAAAAATTAGTGTGAAGGTCTATCAAATTGAAGGGTTTGATGGCTCGTGTAAGAATAGTGTTCAATGTATGAATTTCAATTGCCATCAGTAGGCTATGATATAGTCCTACTAACCCTGAAGTTAGTAAACAATATATTCATCCACAACCAATAAATTATTATTATAGTAGGGGTGTTGATTATATTATGACATTTTCATTATCGGTATAAAGATTGGGGTATATTGGCCTTGTATGGTGTTGATGAATAAGATTTATAATCAATTTAGCATTAATATTTTTATTTAGTTATGATAATTTGTGTGTTGTATAAGCAATTTTAATATACAAAAAAATCGATGTATTTCAATTAAGTTAATGAATTTTTTTTTATTATTTTTTTGTAAAGGGATTTATTTTATTTCTAATCTATATAAAAGAGGAGGAAATGTTAAAAATTAAAAGATATTTATATATCAATAATTAACCATTTTATTAGTATGATGAATGTCTTCATTATAATAGTACTCATATTAGCATAAAAATTATGATATATATTATATTTTTAAATCATTGCAAACCAATCCATCAAACTATTGATGAAATAAAAAAATCTACTTGATTCTAAGATAAGTTGTCTAGAATCCTAAATAACCTACAACCAAAGACTCATGGATCTCTTAAAGAATCTTATACATCAAGTTTCAATTCTTTACTAGGCATAGTTTATCCATGTACCATAGGATGTCTCCTTTTCATAAAATTTATCTAAATTTATTTGATATTATTGAATTTTTTGAAAGGCATTGTGAATAGATGCATCCTATTATCATTCAAATCTTACCGAGCATCCACATAACATATTTATAATATGGATGTCACACAACCAAGTCTACGTATTTTTATCCCTTTTAGAGAGTGCATCTATTATGAAATTCTCCTCCTCTTTATTGTAGATGATTCTAAAGTCATACCACAACATCTTTGTGACCCAATTTTGTTTCTCTTATAATGAAAACCTCTACTCTAAGAATTATTGTAGACTAACATAATCCACTATCATTTTAAAATGGCTGCCAATGAAATAAGGCTTCCATTGCTTGACTACATAAATAATATCTAACATACTTAACTATAACCTATCAACCATTATGTTAGTAGGGGTAGTGTTATTATGTTATCACTTCCATTGAAATAAAGATAATGGTACATTGGATTTATATGTTGCCTCCAACCAAACCCTAAAAATAATGTGGGAATAAGTTGTTTTAAATAGATATAAGGATTTATATTAATAGAATAAATTTTAAGTAAAATACATCATAAAATAATAATGAATTATTTTTTAATATTATTGTAAGTTGAATTCTTTTAATTTTTTGGCCAAAGAAGCCAATATGGGAGGTCAAGCAAGAAAACATACTCATAAAAAACTAATCAAACATGATGTCAATATAATAGTCTCTTCTAGTGTTTCATTTCCATTTTTTGCATAATAATCATGGTTAATTAGGTTTGTATGTTGTCTTAAATCAAGCCTTCAAATCTATGTAGGATTAATTTTTCATGTGAATATGAGGATTTAAAATCAGCAAAATAAATTTGTAGATGAATGTATTAAGCATATCTGACTTGAGATTGTAAGAGATTTATATATATTATTATTTGTGTTTTCCATATGTTAAATAAAATATAATAAATTAATTATATATTTTTAAATAACTTACCATAAGTAAATAATATTTGCCATATGGTAAATAACAAACTACTAAATTAGCCAATGTAAATATTAATCCCCAACATTTGACCCCTTAGTTTTTACATGGTAAAACATATTCCGTTATTTGATTGTAGCATGCCACCTCTATGTGCTCATGATCTTCTCTTCGACTATGTAAAACACGGCTTGCACAAAACTCATACATATACCAATGCACATTTTTTGAAAAGGTTGTATTCTTACAATTAGCTTTCATGGATGGATACAACAACCACCCAAGCATGAGAAAAGATCTACACTTTTGTTCATCCTTCACACTTATCTTCTGATGGTTTTACCCAACTTCAACCAATAACCTTACCCAATTGGTTTTTTTAGGTGTACCAATAACCTTTCATAAATGGTTTTTGTAGATTCACCAAAACCCTTACATAATAATTTTACAAGTTCAAAAAAAACCTTACACAATTGGTTTTCAAATCCACCAATAACATTACATAAATATGTTTTCATAGGTTTATATTTACATCATGATCGCTACAATACATTTTGACTAATATCCTCCAATGTTTATACAAAATAGGTTACATATGGAATACTCACAAGTGAACATTAATTTATTACATTTGTTCTTATTTTGCACACTCCAATGAAAAAAAAACTAAAATCCACAACACATAAATAAAACACAAGTTATTATACTAGAAGTGTGGCCCTATCATTGATGATTGATGAGAGGTCATTAAAACATCTCCTTCCTCTATTGCCTCCAACCTCCTTCACTTGACTCACTTAGCCAAACTAGTCATGATGTGCTCTAATGGTTCTGGTAGGTTCTCTATTGGTTACTTCCATATAAATTGGAACCCTCCATAATGTGGAAATAGATATTTTTGTTGGACATCGATTTCAACTGAGAATGCATCCTTTTACAAAATATGACTCAGGGTATTTATTTGCATAATTAACTCTTTTACATAACAATATAAAATGAAATAATTATAATATATAATGACTTGATATCATAACAATAAACACACACACACAAAAATAAATAAATAAATAAATAAACAAAAAAAAAAAACTTAAAATTTAATTATTTTGTCACATTTCTAGTGACCCAGAGCATTTTAATATAAACTATATCAATGTATAAATATTAATATAGACTATTTGTAAAAGACAAAATACAAAACAAAAGACACAAATTTTAAGATTTCATACACCATACATACAAACTTTACAAAATGTAAACATACATCTAATCATAGCACACCATCAATATTAGATGTTGTTCTATCAACAAACCAACATGTCATGCATCATATTTCTAATGGTGAATCCACATGCTTTCAAGATTCTCTGTACACTCAATGCATAAATGGATGTTTCTTCTAATATAACCGTGCTTCTAATATCTACTATATTTTCTATGATAATTCATGGCATGAGCTTTACACAGTCCTAAAGATAGTATAAGTCACATTTCTACTATACAAAATAATGTGAAGCTTTAAAATCCCATCTTTAAATTTATATAGTGGTCAGAACTATAGAATTTGAATGTATGGAGGGACTCTTATTGACTTGATCAGTATGCTATTGATCCCTTACATAGGATATCTGGATAAACCAAAGATTCACATGGTGAAAAATCCATTAGATGTATATTCAAAACATAGACATCATGAAAATATATATTTGTATAGTAATGTCAAATAGTTGCTCCATAGAAGTCCCTCATAACTGATGAATTGACATAGATTTTATCAATGCAAAATGAGACTAAAGCTAAACTTGAATCTATGGAAAGAGATATGATACAGTTATATTGGTGACTGAGGACAAGTGAAAATATGGAAAAAATCTATAAAATTCATGTGAGAATTGACCACATGAGAACTAGCAACTAAAAAATTCAACATAGATCTATTCATTTTTTTATTAGCTATATATTAAAATGTCTTAATAAATAGAATTTCCCATCATATCTTTTGCATGTAGCTCTTGAAGAAAATTCCCCATTTCCTTGATTTGACTTCTTGAAAATTCCATTAGCAACTCATTATAGACTCTAAAGCTATGGTGATCTGATACCAATGATAGGTATTATAGGAGCTAAACACAAAAGACAAGTAATTTAAATATAA
The DNA here is from genome assembly GCA_037957365.1 of Torreya grandis. Taxonomy (NCBI): domain Eukaryota; kingdom Viridiplantae; phylum Streptophyta; class Pinopsida; order Cupressales; family Taxaceae; genus Torreya; species Torreya grandis. The sequence goes on from JARHVA010000445.1 coordinate 5,438,426, forward strand.
ATCATGGTGAATACACACATAGATTATATTTTAATCACATAATAATATTCTATTATTTTAATAATATTACACACTCTTAGATATATATAAGAGATGGTGGTCTTATATTTTAGGAGGTTTCTATAATTACTACTCATCTCATAAAAATATCATAATCTCCTAAGTTGGTGATCTATGTGATTCACTCCATATTCACATACAACTCTATTATAACAAAATCATAATATATATTATTTTTGCATAAAATAATATATTATTAACTTATCATAAGTAAATAATATTTGTCATATGGTAAATAAAAAACTACTAATTTACTTGATTTAAATACTAATATCCAGCATTATAAGCTTCTTTTAAGTGTCATAAACAAGCAATCAACTATTGTATTAGCAAGAGGGACAGTTCCATTATGGCATTATTTTTATTGGCATAGATATCATGTTGTATTTGGTTTGTATGTTTCCAAAGACCAAGATTTACATCTAATGTGTGATCAAGTTTTTAATGTAGATTTGAGGATTTTATATTCATATAGATGCAATTATCCAAAGATGTGAAGATTAGGTTTAACATTCTTGAGATAATAAGACAATTTTAAAAGATTTTTGTATCAATTTTTTTAGGATATTTTAAGACACATAAGAGGAGAGAGAAAGACGAGCATGAAAGAAATACTCCTCTATAACCAATAAATAATTATGTTAGTAGAAGGGTCACTTACATATTGACATCACCCCCTTTGGCATAAGGATCATAGTATATTGAGTTTGTATGTTGTGGTTGAACATGACATTCAACCAATGTCAGATTATTATTTTTATGTGGATATGAGGATTTTAGAATATTTGAAGCAATTCAAAATGCATTGAATACATGAATTTGACTTAACATATTAAGGTATTTTTATAATTATCTTAGTGTAAGGTGATTTTGATGATATTTTAAGCCTCTAGAAGAGAAGAGTGGAGATAAAGTAGACAAACATAGTAACCTGCAACCAATAAACCATTATGTTAATATGAGAGCCACTTACATTTTATTTATCTATTTCACATGCAAAGCCTTCCAACCAATGTGGAATTATTTTTCCATGTATATAGGAGTATTTTAGAGTAATAAAATAAAATTTAAGATGCACATTATAGGTATATCTAGCTTGACATAGTAAGACATTTTTAGAAACTTGTTGTAAGGATATTTTTAATCAACCATTATGCTAGTAGAATGGTAACTTTGATTGTGGAATTTCCCCCAATGGCAAGAGGATCATGATGTATGTGGTTTGTATGTTCTCACATACCAAACAGTCCAACCAATCTAGAATTATGTTTTTTTTATATGTATGTATGAGGATTTTAGAGTTGTAGAATAAATTCAAAAATTTTAAGATGCATAGATTAGGCATATCTCATTTCAGATCATAATAATATTTAAAATCTTATCTTGGGAAGGTTTTCTGGGTTTTATAATTCATAAAAGAGAAAAAGAGAGGTCTAAAATATGTTTCCAATCAACCATTATATTAATAGGAGGGCAGTTTTATTAAAACATCACCAATTTTAAAAAAAGAGTATGGTATATTAGATTTATATGTTATCATGGACCAAGCCTTTTAACAGTATATTTTTACATTAAATTTTATCATCCCATACAAGAAAAAATTCCATAAACCATTAAATCCTTATAATTAATTTTATCGTAAATTACCAAACCTTTATAATATTATCGATTTCATATGCAAACATTACATAAATACAAAAATAAAAATAGAAAAAATAGAAAGAAAATAAAAAATAAAAAACATATATTAAAACATGCATGTATACAAATCATAGAAGCCTCAACTTCAAGACAGCCAAACATGAATAGCTTAGAGGGATTTATTTCTTACATATTTAACTAGACACTCCCAAAAATTTCCACCGTCATCTTGGGGAAATCTTGGACAAATTATTGAATAATTATTTTGATGAAGGTGTGGTTGAGAAGCTGATTAACAGTTCATTTCCTGCTAACTTCCTTTTTTAAATAATAATGAATGAAACTATAGAATTTTGGGGATGCACTTGACAATAAATATGGTAAATCCTCTAGACACATGGTGACATAGAGTGTAGCCCAATCCTACATCTATTCTGGTATGAGAAAAGTTAAATGGACCATGTACCATTCTAACATTGTTACTCTCAAACTCCAAATATCTCCTACATAACCATCATCATTTCCATTTCCACCATATCCAGTTGTGTAAGTCAATAATGTTCACTTATTCTAAATTCTTATTAATCAACAAATTGGAGGGTTTGCTGTGTAAGTGCACAATATTTTTTCTATGAAGGTATGACAATCCTTGAAACACCTGCATAATAACTATAGATAAGGACTCACTCATTCTTTTCATTTTCTTCAATAAATAAGCAAGAGAGCCTTCATCGATATATTTCACCATAAAGTTTATGTTTCATCCATCCACAAAGTCTTTCTCACATCTGACAATGAAGGAGGAATCAATCATCTTAAGTATCTCTATTTCCATCATTATTTGTTTTACAAAGGAGGGTTCATCTTGGAGGCAGACCACTTTGAGATAATAGTAAGAGGAGGATTTGTAGTGGAGGACCTTATGTACATAGCCTTCACTACCCTCTTCTAAAATTCTAATTCTTTCCAAATCACAATGCCTAAAACCATCAATTTTGTTGTCTATATCATGTACCTACATCAGCTCAGGGAGAGAAATTTGTAGATTATGTCTCATTGGAGTTGAAAGCTTTGATATTAGCCATTTTTATGAATTTGCACTTGTCAAATCTACTATTTATTTTTTTATTTGGTAGGTTAAAAAATAGGTTATGAAAGGCCCTATCATCCTTATACAGTGGAGGGAATGAAAAATCAAGAGTTAAATCCCTAAAGGGACACCTGTACCAATGACAGTAAAATGAGTGGCAAGATTTGCACACAACAAGAACTTCCACCAAAAATAAATCAAAACAAATTGAAACACACACTAGGAAATTTCTAGGAAGTTTTCACCAAACTTATCTAGGGGACCTGACCCCTTTTTCATTAATGTTCAAGTTATCATAGGTGTTAGGAACCCATGTGATCCCTTCTCTTTACTCTATTAGTATATTTTTTGCTATGGATGTATATGCTTTATAATTCATCCCATGAGCATTATGTTTTATCCCACATTCATGGGAAGTAGTAGTTACTTAGATTAAATGTAGTATATAAGTAAGTGTTGAGGCCAAGGTAGGCATCCATAAATTATTTGTATTAAGCTTGCTCAAAGGTGGTTGCCCCCTCGAAGTATCCTGTGATCAATATAATCCATTTAGTGCTTTTGCTCATTTTATAATTATATTATTTTGTGCATTATTATTGACTTTTTGTAGGAGGATCCTCTCATCTAGTATCAGAGCACTTTCCAGGGCCAAATTTTTTTCCTTCAAAAAGTCTTTACTCTATTCTTCTGTATAATTTATTTAACTAATTTTTCATAAATAACTCTATTCTATTGCATAATTTATTTAATTATTTTCTTATAACACAATAATCTATATTAGATCAATGTAAAAACCTAATCATATAACTATGGGAAGTGCTTGGGTGAAATCCCTAAAATGCATTATTAGGAGTACCATAAGAACCCCAAAGTAGTTGGTCCATTGAGAGAACTTGGCAACAAAATGGGCAATGGCCACTTCTCGATTGAGTAGTTCCCATCTATGAGGAAAACCAAGAGCTATTTTTGAGAGATAAATTCATGGACAACAAATTGTTGGAGATTTTTACTTTCTTAGATGACATTAGTGGTTAGAGTGATATCTTTAAACCCTTAGGCAACCATTGAAACCTAGGACCCATTTCTATCAGTTTCAGAATATTATCATGGAGTATGAAAAAATTTGCCATATTAGATCTTCAGACTCATCATACTAGTTTCAACATATTCTTAGTATCATATTAGAAAACTACTATATCATATCTTTAGTAGAGTATTAGCAGCCTTGCCATACTAGTTTTAAGATATTACTAGTAGAGTATCAAAAAAATGCCATATCAAATT